>PVKE010007490.1:0-50516 GCA_004027555.1 Craseonycteris thonglongyai
TTATTTTTTAACTTTGCTGCTCCAGCAAGAAGAGGGAAAGTCTTCTCCTTGCTGGGCAACCACTCAGCCAATGAAAAATCACTACACCCCAAACTTCCAGTTTCTTCCAATGAACTCTTTGTTCACAACAGCCCCTTTGAATGCCCCCTTTGAACTATATAAGAACCTTTCTTTCCTTCTTTCTTTGGGCTTGTGAGTGGGTCTCCATGTCCCAAATTGCATTCTTTGTTGTTCCCCAATAAACTCAATTTGCTGAAGAATTAACTGGCTGTCTACTTGTTCAAAGTCTACAATGGTATTTTTATTATTTAAAAGTTAAGTCTTTTATATAAAATATTATAGATATTAAATATGTGAAAAAATGGTTACCACAACTAGAGACTACAAATTTGTATTAGAGAAACAAATTAAGACATGATGATTATTGCTTTATAATCAGCAAAAATTTAAAGAAATTATAATATTTAGTGATACACCTTCTGCAAGGAAACGAATCCTCTTAAACATACAGCTGGAAGGATTTTAAATTGGTAAAATCTCCCTGGATGGTAATTTGACAGCATTAATCAAAACCACCACATGTGCCAATCTCTTCTCTAAAATTCCACTTTATAAAAACACAATAATGCAAAATTATATACAAGGATGCTAAATGCAACTTTAAACTGGGAAAAATAGAACTATTCTATATATTACATATATGAATATGTAAGTGTATTTTGATTTAGGCACATGATGCAATAAAAAACACTTTGAGAAGAGTGTGCACCTAGAAAAGTTTTCTTGATTTTTTTTAACGACAAAATTGCATATCAGAAAGCACTGCGGTATAATTTCACATTTATTTAAAAAGGTATATTGAGTGCCCAGATAAATGACTAAAAGTGCAAGTGTAATAAAATAAGCAGTAGAAATAGAGTTAGTTTTAATTTTCTGTAATTTCAGTATTTCTACTATGAATGTGCATTGCTTTTCTCTCTAAAAAACATTATTGAGATAATTCTCCTTGTCTGCTTTCGTCTCAGCCAAGACTATTCATTGCTACTTGTGTATTCTTTTTTTGCAGTAGAATTTGTCCCTCTATGAGAACATTTGATAATGCACAGGATAATTACATTCCAGGGGTTAGAAACGTTGTTCAGCATGCTAAGTTTGTCAAATGTAGGCACTTCATTAAATTTCCTATGCCATTAAAATGTTAGTGGAAATGTCATAATTTGAATATATATATGTATTCAAGGTAAAAAAAGATGATTAAACGATATACATATATATTTCACTTATACACAAATTTCTTTCTGAAGAGTGAATTCTTTGCACTAAGATCTCTAGAATTATTCTAACCCAAATCTCTCTAGTGACTTAAAGCTCTTTCTAAAAGGAATGTATTCCATCTTTGGATCTACGGTTACCAGACAGCTTTTCTATATTTAACAGAAGTTTAAATTTCTTTAGCTGTAAATTGCTACTCCATGTACTTTGCAGTTGTTGTCTAGGGAGTGTTTCTCTTTTACTTAAGTGATTCATTAGAGTATTTTGTGTTATTTTGTTCATCAAAGCTATCAGTCACTTACAATTTTATTTCTTAAAATGTTTTATGTCTAGACAATCCTTGTCCATGTTGAGATGAGATATTATTTCACTATATTTCTGTCATGTTTCAAGTTTTATAGTAGTTTTTAAATCCATGTGGGTTTAACTTTGACATACTGCATATGCAGAGGACATACCCTATATTTTTCATGGACACATGGCCTATCATTTTTTGCCAACCAAATGATCTTTTTTAATGTATTAAGTGATGAGAATACAAATAAACTTGCGTTCACATAACTGCTGGTAAGAACATAAATTGGTTCAACTTTTATTAAGGGTAATTGGGGTAGCAGAACCTTCTATATACTGGCCAGTAGTTTTACTTTTAGGGGTTGATATGGGAAACAAACAAAGGAAAGGACAGAAAGCATGTGTAAGGATGTTCATCTCTACATTACATTCAGTAGTGAGGAATGGCAAGCATGCTTTTTGGTAAACTAATGTAAGGCCTGTATACATGGGCACAGAGATCAAGAACAGAAGTGTTGAGACTAGCTCTCCTGGCTAAGGTCTTGATTTGAGCCTACATGTAAAGAGGATCTATTATCATGCAAAAAGTCCTTTTGATCTCTGAATATTTATTTAGAATTCTATGGAAGAATGACCTTGAGAATCTCAGCCAAAAGCAGTGGAATTACCTTTATTTTGACATGTGAAAATAATTGTCTCTCTTTAGAAGCTTTTAGCTACTTAGGATGAAGTATTGAAGAGAGTAGAGGGGTGTGTCCATGTGGGTCAGAATAATTAAACACTAAAATTTAGAAAGCCCCTTACAACTGAAGACTGATTAAAATAAAAAATTTAGAAGCTAAATTGGAAAAAAAAAGTGTATTTGTGAAGTTTCTGCCAAAACACAACTATAATGCAGGGTTGTTTGAAAACACAGAGGAAAGGGAAAAAGACTGTCTTATATCCAATGATAGCATACTCAGTAAGAAGCTTAGTTGACTAAGAAGTAAAGCAGAATAAAATTTATCATAATAAAAAAACTGGAGTTCATTTTAAATAAAGTTTTTAAAGAAATAGAAAAGGTTCACAAGAAAAGATCACAAACATGCTGAAAATGACAATTTACAATAAAGGTCCTAAAATATTATTATAACACATCACAGAAAGGCAAGGATGAAAACAAACATATCTGATTCCTGAATGAACAATGTGAAGTGGTAACAGAAGCTATCAGAAGGGAAACAGTAACAATTTTTTGAGGAACAATCTCATTTCATCCAAGCTGGGGTACGGGAGCAGCGCTGGAAGAAGGAAAGCCCGAACAACCAAGTTAAGGAATGGCTGCACTGTGAATATTTTCTCCCACTTGCCATCCTGGTCTCCCTGTCCCTGTTTCTCTCTCTAGAAAAACAAACAAACAAACAAAATATGACAAAATGTCTTCATAATTCAGAAAAATGTTATTGAGTACAAACCCCAATTAATTGTTTAACAAATGGCTGGATGAGCTCTGTTGTTCTAGCTGGGGAAGAGAGAGCCAAATGATAGATTTAATCAGTTTCTATTTATACGACGAGTTCAAGGGAGTGATGATTGGCTGCTCACATTTTCTGCTATGGACCAAACAGGACGCTGTGGTCATAAATTCTAACATGAAGGACATGGAGGATTTAGGTTAAATGGAAAGATGACTTGGCCGATAAAGGCTGTAAAATAATGCAATGGCTCCCCAGTGTACATGGTAGATTGCCCTTTCTGGGGCCATGTGTAAAGAACAGGCTCGTCTGTCAGGATGATGGAAGCAGGGACTAACTGTGGCACAAGAAGGGTCTCAGAGACAGCCTGTAGTTTCTGGTTCATGAAAGCAGCCTCTATCTTTAATTTTCAGCAACTGAAGCAAATGCCGAAATCCTCTCTGCATCTTCAGCCTACCTTCACTAATTTGGCTTGTAATGGATTTTAGCTCAATAAAACACACAGGAAGTTGAGGAGTTGCAAAATGCAATTAAATAATGAAAGAGTTGTAATACAGCCTGTAAACATTAAAGTATTTCAACATAGGCTTAATGACAACACGTGCTAGGTAAAGATATATTTCTGTCATGTAATTATTAACAAAACCATTCAAGACTTTCAGCAGAGCACTGCGATGAAACGTGGCACATTGGTTATAATTTTCACGCTCAGAGTTCACATTAGTGAAGGCATTTGTGGTGGTGTAACGCTATAATGTTGCTAATGAGTAATTATTTCAAGAGCAATTATTGGTAAGTGATTAAGGTGTCCTGTATCACTGTGATACATCTGATTTCATATTTGCTTTCTCAATAGCATCCTTGTCTCCCACAACTCCATACCCCCACCTGAGAGCATCCACGACTGTCTTTTCCTGGCAGGAAATAGACTAATAATTGCTAACTGTATACCATCCCTAAGAGAAATACCATGCAACAAGCTAATGTCTACTAATTTTTAACCTACCATTATTGATTTAAATAGAGTGTAAGAATTTTGAGTTGGGGGAAGCCGGGATCACTCAGTGGGTTGAGCGCTCATCTTGAAGCCCCAGGTCAGAGGATCAAATCCTGGCCCCCGCCCACGAGCACCTATATGCTGAACTGAGGTGTCCCCCCAGTTTGGTTCTTATTGGGGTGTGCCTCCCATGGGTGAGGCACCCTGCCAGTTCCGGGCCTGTGCAGTCCCATGCCCACCCATGGAATGAAAACTATATAGGAAACTAATGATGTGCAGATATGGAGACTGTTCTGGGCCCTCCCCATTCTCTCTATCTCTCTATCTCTGTCAAAAACAATAAAAATAAATCTTAAAACAAAACAAAAACTCCAAAAGACATTGTGTTTAAAAAAAAAAATAAGAATTTTGAGTTGGATAATGTAAAAATTTAAAAACCCAAGTTTATTATAATTTGGTCAATAAGTTTGAGAATGATATTAAGCCCCTGAATTGTAATATACCTGAATGACAACAGAGAGTTGACCAACATTAATCTATTCATAGAGTGCTTACATTCTGCATGGTGTTTGATAAGACCTGGAGAAAATACTTTATAAAATTACCAAGATGTGGTCTTGGGCCTTACAAACCTTGAATTCAAAGCTCAGGTACAAGATAAACTGATCGAGGAAGATACTGGCTTTGTAACCATAGATATCTTATTTAAGCTTCAGTAATGACAGCATGACAACAATAAGGGCATCTAACTCTCAGTATACATGTGAGGACAGAAACAATATATAAAGATTGTTCAGCATGAAATAAGCATTCCTCCTACTACTCAGCAATAAGAAAAGATGAAATACAGCAATTTGTGACAAGGACGGACCTTGAAAACATCTTAAGCGAAATAAGGCAGACTGAAAGAATCAAGAAACATATGACCTCACTTATAGGTGGAATATAAAACTTAAAGGAACAAAGAAGCAAAGATTCATGGACACAGTCAACAGTTTAGTGGTTACCTGAGGGTAAGGGGGGAGGTGGGTGGGAGAGATGGGTGGGGAGGAGTAGGGAGCAGGAATCAAACACACGGTGATGGAAAGTGAGCTGATTCTGGGTGGTGAGTACATAATGTGATGTATAGACAATGTAATGTAGAATTGTACACCTGGAAACAATGTAATTGATATCAATTAATATTACCCTAATAAATTTAAAAAATAAAAGAAAGAAAGAAGCATTCCTCCAAACTTAAGCTAGAAATATAAAATAAATATATTTATTTTTATTTATAATCATTATTAGGCAGATGTGTTAAATATGAATAATTTGTGTTAGAAGAACTCCAATAAAGAAGACGAGTGGAAGCTGAAGCAGCCACTGAAGAAGAAATGAGCTATCACCTAGGTGATGAAGAACCGGCACAGTTTTGCCAGAATGTAGCTGGGAGGGTTTCTCAGTCAGCATGTCATCATGTGAGCACATACCCAGAGCCAGGACATATGGATACAGCGCCCTGAGTGGCAAGCCAATTAGTTGAGATTTATACCTGCTGAAAAGCTGGATGAAAGCAAATCGCAGTTGACCTTAAATTCTACGCAAACTAGTTTATACTCTACTCCATTGAAAATCGCAGAGTGTGGTATGACATAACCTGAAACAGAGTGCTAATAGTATAAGATACTTAAATCTAATTGATGAGTGACAAACTCAGAAGCCTAGAGAATCAAGTTTTTTACCACTGTAGTGTGTGGAGTAGCCTCAGCACAGGACACCAGGGAATGAGGGAAGACTGGTGAACCGGGAAACCACATCCTACCTGAACAAGGTATTATTTCTCAGCTTAGCTGACAGTTGCCATGTGGGAAGTAAAACCCTGTGTTTCTGACCTTTAGATTTTATTTAAAAAGTTTAATTAGGAAATATATATTTAAAAATGAAATGTCCTAATTTTTAAAAGTACTATGTTTTCCAAATAAAATACTTTGATGATTTGCATCTGTCCTGAGGGCTGATGCAAGGCAATTTATAAACAAGGAAGGAAGTCTCTGAGATGATCAGTGGTTCGTTTTCATTGGGAGTGAGCTGGGTTTTGAACCAATGGGAACTTCATCCACGGTTAAACTAAAACTCCCTGGAAGCACAGACTCTATTTGTCAGTAAGGGGCCGTGTAAGCACATACCCAGAGCCAGGCCATCTGTGAGGCACCAGTAGAACATTCATTTTACTAATATTAATATTCAAATTTGGATTATTTTTCATTACAGCTTCAAAGTAAACAATGTAGCAGATGAATACAGGTCAAAATAAAATTTAAAAAAAGCAAGTGTGATTGTTAGTTCTATTTTCTTGGTTCCAATGCAGCAGAGAGGAAAGAATCTGTACGGGAAGTCATTCAATCATTCATACTTGGGTACAAACACCAATGTTTAATATTTTCAGTCAAGTTACTTGAGGAGGTCAGTTTGCTTTTCTTTAACATGAAAATGATGATGATAAGCATACAGAGTTGCTGGGGAATGACATGCAACTGGATAACCCAATGACATGCTATCACATTGTTTGAGTGAAAATGTCATGAAACTAGATTTTAAAATAGTGATTTAAGAAAGTCAGGAAAGAAAAGTGATTTAAGGATTAGAAATGAATGCCCTGATATGAGCATTTATGGTCAACTTTCCTGGTAAGTATAATTTAAAATTCAGCAATGATAATAGCCAATTAAATCACTAATAAAGTACTCTGAAATTCATATAATATAGGTTGGTGAAAAATTCAGATCATATTAAAACAGAAATAAGTAAGGATGGGCTACAGATCATATTATTATTAGGATCCTTCACTTTTATAATGCAATATATTATAGAAAAATTGTGAGTTAAAGCAGTGTGCACAGAGTAAATGAGCAGAACTACTGTAAATTTTTAAGAAAACTGATGAGTTGGGGAAATACCAAGATTTGTGATAGAAGAGTTCTAGATTTACAATTGACTCCAAAAGACACCAAATTAGCATCTCTGAAAAAGAAGTGGGCTGATATTTACAGCCAGGATTGGATTTAAACCAAGCTGTGGCATTTCCAGCTTTGTGACACTGGGGATATTATTAATTTCTCTAACTATCAGTTTCCTTTTCTCTATCATGTGAGTAAAAATGTCTATTTTTTAACAATGCTAGTGAGAAATCAAATAAGATGTCTGTGAAGCATTTAGAGAAATCACTTGCAAATCAAGAGTGTTCAAAACATGGTAACTGCTCTTATTATCACTATCATCTATTTATTTTAAGATTCCAAATAAGGTCAAGAGGAAAATGGTAGAATATTTTGAAGAGAAAAAAGAAAGATGGGAGCAATTAAAAATACTATTGCAATAATACTACAAATAATGCCTTGGACAAATGGATACTATGATGAGTTTTTATATTAAGTGTCATATGACTTATGTTAGGTCCAGAACAACAAATTCATGTTTAGTTCTTCCTTTTACATATTGGCAGGAAAACTGCATCAAATAGTAGCCTCCATGACAACAGGGGACACATTAAATATATACCCAATATTAGCATAACTTCTGTATCTGCCATAACACTTAGTTATAAGTATCCACAAAAACTATGTAGGCAAACCACTTAACAAAGAGTAGTTTCTAGACTCACGTTGCACAATATTTATACCTCTTTCTCTAGTAATGGGGTCTTTAAAAGAAGTGATACAGTAAGATTCACTTGAACATAAATTTCAAAGATTAGTAATTTCCTAAGGTGAATGCTCCATTTTCTCAATTCTGAAAAATAACTATTTTCTATTGAAATCATAATTAGTGCAACATTTGATTTGAGTAGATATCCAACTGGTACCATTTATAAGACAGAAACTCACTAATTATAAAATGTTCAATAAAAATGTTGGGAGTGCTTAATCTGGCTGAAGATCTGGGCCATGTGTTCTGATAAGGGACCAAGTTATATAGAGAATAATATTTTGTATGGGCAAAACTATCAGGCCAAAAGCTTAATTTGACCAATGACTTATTTCAGTTGGTCAGCACATGGCTTTAAAAATGTGAGTCCGAATGCTATTGATGGGATCATGCATCTTCCAGTTTCTGTAAGCGCCTGTTTTACCTTCTCAGAGTCTCTTCACTCACAACCCACCCACCCCAGCCCCAGCCCCAACCCCAGCCCCAGCCCCAACCTCAGCCCCAGAGTGTGTCTGAATTTTTGGCCCTGACTCCTTGATATAAGTTGTACAAGAGCAAAATCATGAGACTATCTCACATATAGGGGTCTCTTTCTTGGTCTATGCTTTTTGTTTGTTTGTTGTTTTTTAATACGAACATAAAAGTATGTTAGAATTAAACAAACAATTTATACCAAAGCACTTATTCCATTTGTTAGTGAAATAACTCTTTTTTAACTCAAATGGACATATTTATGGGTTATCAGTGCCATGGACAATCAGGTAAGGTAAGAAGCCTTTAGGAGATCTCATAGAGATGGTACAAGGGCACTGTCACAACTCTGAGAGTCATGCACATACTCTCTAGAGGCCCATTTGGCTAGATGTCACCAAATCTACAAAAGGGTGACTAATCTAATTTAAAAGAAGTAGGGAGACCGGTTACTTGGAGAGCGGTAGTGAAATACTTTGCTTTAAAAACTTTTTATTGAAACGTATGTCCAGAAAAGTGCTCAACTTCTAAGTGTGTACCTTGATGAATTTGGGGGGCTGTCTGAGAAACAGCATCCTGATGAAGACATGGATTATGTCCTGTACCGCAGAAGCCTTTCTGTGGCATTTCAATCACTACCTCTCTCCAAGGTAACCAGTCTCTCCACTTCTCTTATATTAGTTTGAACTCTTTTTGAACTTCATAGAGAAGGAATATCACAATATGCTCTACTGGGTGCCAGCTATTTTCTTCTTTGTTCAGCTTTACTTGTGAGATTCATGCTTATACTTTTTGGAAATGGGGGTAGCAAAATCACTTGACATTATGTGCCAAGTGCCTAATAGATGTGCTCAGAAGGGCTCCCCAAATAGTCTTGTAATATGTACGGGACAATGTGAAGGGAAGATGCCCAGGAGAGTTGGAAAATAAGAAAAATATACATGTATGTTATACCACATACTATGTGTTAAGAACTGCTTCAGTGAAAACATCAAATGTTTTTCTACCCACTGATGTCTACATATATTAAGAAAAGAAAGATTTGTCAGGATAGCTCAACAGGTTGAGCACTTGTCTTGCAATTGCAAGGTCCAGGGATTGAATCCCGGCTCTGGCCCATGCAAACCCATAGGCAGAACTGTGGCGCTACTGGTAACCAATGGAATGGCGGCAAAGGTTCTCGCCTCCCAGGCAGGAGGCCCCTAGTTGGGTTCTACCCCATGCGGCCCCACATCCACCTGTGTGGAATGAAACCATGCACAACTAATGATGTACAACTATAGAGACTGCTCTGGGCCCTCCCCCCGCTCTCTCTCTCTCTCATACACATACACACCTTCTCTCAAACAATAAATCAAATCTTAAAAAAAGAGGGAGAGAGTTATAATACCTACAGTGTTGAGGCAAACATTACTTTTACTAATTTATTCAGTTTCCAGCAATTCTTTGACAAACGTCACGTTGGCTACAAGAAAGCCGTAAGAATTATGCTAATTATTATTTTTCCTACTTGCTTTCTTCCCATCAATTTCTGATTATTAACCAACTAATTCATTCCTAAAAATTCTCTCATTATATTTAGAAATTATTTACCAACCTTGCAGGATGTTTCCCTGTCAATATTTAAATATTGAAAAAAGTATCTATAAAACAATTTATTACCTTTCTATCTACTTAAATAAAAGTATCATTCATCTATTTGTCACTCCTTTATAATAAAAAATATATATTTCCCAGAAAATGTTATAAATTACCTAAGAACTTATACCAATTATTTATCTAACTGCTTGATATTTATTTATTATTATGAAAATATTACTGAACTTTCTCAACCATCTTTTCCTGTATGTTTAAACTATAGCATGGTATTTTGAAGTAAAGTTTCCCAATGCAAAAATTACTAAATATTAGGAAAATATATTGTGGATTTAGGCAGAAAGTACACTCAGACTTCCCTTGCAAATGTGAAAAATTTAATATTATACTGTAAAAATTGTTATATATACATGTATTTTTTCTATCAACTGATTCTTTGTAACCAAGATTTCAGAAGATTTTCAGTGCAGTGATAAATGCTATTTGCAGTCAAGTTCTAAGAACTCAAAGATTTTAAGTTGTATTCTGAGTTATAAAATGGACGATTTAATGCATTGCACATCTGGTCATGCACTCATTTAATGGTGTCCCTTGCCCTAACATCAATTTAAACTCCTAAATCTTACCAACAAAAGGCCCTTCTCCCCCTTTCAACGGACCTCACTTCTCATAGCACCCCCTCAGCACAGTCCATACTCCAGTCATTCTGAAACCCTTTCACCCACCTTTCGTCTTTTACTTTCACTGTTCATACATGCTGTTCCCTCTACCTGGAATCCTCTTCCCTCTGTCCTTCCTCACACTCTATTGTACCTGCTAACTCTACATCGTCACTCAGGCCTCAGTTTACATGTTAAAGACACACACACACAAGCCAAGCTAAATACTTTGTACATTTCTTCATCTGATAGAAATTATATGCCCCACGTAGTGATATGTCCAGCCACCGGCACTCTTTGTTCTACCCTGCCATCACATTCCCTTTTCTTTTCTCTCTCTTTTGTATTTTTATTTTATTTTTTTGGTCTTGGAGTCCCCCTCTAGCCCTGTGACACGTTTCCCATCTGTTCATGCAGATGGTGCTAGCAAGAAAAGTCAAGAAGTCTGGTGTCCCCAAATCCCTCTTGTTTCAGTCTGATCTCCCAACCACAGAGCAGGGGGGAAAATAAATGAGGAACTGGAAGCTACATTTTAAAGCACAGAAAGGTCAGGGCTCATGGAAGGAAAACATTCATGTTCAGTGTCTGGTTTGAAGTGAATGCTGTCAACATAGGTAAGCCCTTTCCCTGACATTCTCCTGAACAAAACTGTGTCTGCAACAGCTGTCAGCACCTGGAATATAGAATTAAAACCTCCCCTGCCCTTCCCCCACGCCTTTCCAGAACTCAGCGGCAGCAGCTGAGGCAATGATCTCTTGTAATCTTGGCTCCCTGTATATTTTACATTCTTTTCTATGTGTATGAAAACTGAAAACTTGCAAGGATAAAGTAGCTTTTGGTAATTAAAGAAGGTTGTCACTGATTGATCACAACTTGATTTTACACAATTTAAAAATACTGTGAGTGGAAATTGGGCCAAGCATCCCGTTTACAATGGAAACAAACAGAAGTTTGAGCATCAATTTAAAAGAACAAAAATCACAAAGAAAAAGTCACATAGGATAATAATCTCTTCCTTGTATAATATATCTGAGATTTTTGCAATAAAATAAAATAAACATTAAAACTAAATCCTATTTAGTGACAGATTAAATTCAGTTTTTCAGGTGATTTCAGAATCTCGTTTCTTCAAATTGAAATGTCTGATAATCCTTATTATTCAGAACCAGGCTTCTCAGTAAAACAGTGTTATACTGTGTTTTATGCCTAGAATTTAGAAGTTCATTTTCATTTGTGTTGACTTTCCCCTCTGTTCTTTCATTGTATACCCTTGCCAAGCTCCTAGCCTCCCATGTGGTGGACACAGATCTTTCCTCCTGGAATGAAACTCCACCTATGATCAAATAAAACACCAGTTCCGTGGTTTGTCTCATCCCCTCAGCAGAGTGTGATGAGTGAGTAACTTAAAAAGGCTCCATGAATTAACCCTTAGTGAACAGCATTAGTATCACAGCAAAATATACAATTCTGTCACATACAATTAGCTAAGACAGAGCCAGTTGGCGTGGGAAGTCGTGTTTCTCATTATCACACCATCAGCCTCTTTAGACATAAAGAACACAACCATTGTTTTCCTTGTATTTAACTTTTCAAAGTAAAAATCAACCGATGATTCTAGCCAAATGGGCTAATATTTATGATTTGGGGAAAATATTGTCCTGAGCAAATGTAAATGCTTCTTTTCCCCAGTTGTCAACTTACTACTCTTCCCACTACTGGCCCTGTCTCTTATCACATAGAGAAAACACATACATGTGCATGTATGTGCACACACACACTCTGAAGTATAGACAAGATAGAATAACAGAGACATACTGTGTGCTAAACAAAGATTATATCTCCCTTCTGAAATTGGTGACAAGTTACATACATTTTTAGTCATAAAACATTTGATTATCATAAATAAAAGAGAACACCCCCCCTTGAACTCAATGGTAGTACATTTTCAGAGGCGTGTGTCTGAAAAGCACTGGCTTTCATTAGAAAGTGTTTTCTCATTGACTCATTCTGTGGTAAAAGGCTAACCTAATATGGGTCACCTAAATTCCACCTTGTTTCAATTCTCTGCATCTTCACATCTCTGCCTTTTAAAAATACCACACCGATGACAAATGATAAGGTAATATAAGAAAACACCATGCCAATGGAAATCTCTACACAGTTAACTCACATTTGCATTTAAGTCACAGTTTGAAAGCTGAATTGATGACAATGGCTAATCCTGTCTGTTTTAATATATTTTTATTTATTTATTTATTTATTTTTGACAGAGAGAGAGAGAGAGAGAGAGAGAGAGAGAGAGAGAGAGAGAGAGAGAGAGAGAGAGAACTGAACTGGGGGAGCTCCCAGTTCAGCATATGGTTCCGCACGGGTCGGGGTCAGGATTCGATCCCTGGTCTCCGGAGCTGCAAAGTGGGTGCTTAACCCACTGAGCCATCCCGGCTTCCCCTCCTGTCTGTTTTAAAATGCCATCTGTTGAAATTGATAGCACTTCATGTACTGTCTCTCTGATAATATGAGGTTTGTCTGGAAAAAATCCAGCCACAAATGCCTCTAGTTTTCATAGTACATGGCTGTATACTTTCCAGACAGAACCTTGCATAGTTCCCCCACTAATAAAAAGAAATGCACATGCCAGTAGAAAAATAAAAAATATTCCCCCTCAGCGAAACATAATAATCTTTGATAAATGGGTTCTCAATGATATCAATTTGATTTTATGCCTCTCTGTCTACTCCTTAATTTACCTGCAAATCCACTGTTTAAAAACGTTAGACGTGATTTTGCATGAGATGCCTACACTGAGACAGAATGGGAAACCAATCTGAGAGAAACCTTACAGATCCCATTTAACTGATAAACAGAGTCAGATAGCTGGATAGATAAAGTAAGAAGTGCTGTGGCTAAATCACAACTATTCATTCATATGTACATTCATTGAACAAATATTTTGTTTACTGACTCTTCTGGGGCAGGTTCTAGCCAAGATGCTGGGATGCAGTGAGGAATAAAAGAGCCCTCTGCTCTCACGGAGCTTATATTCTAGTGGAGAAAGGCCAATAAGAATAGTAAACCAACAATGCATTTAGTGATAAAGAACATAAAATGTAGTCAGGTGAAAGAGAGAAAACAGAAAGTTCTGGGTAAAGCAGTGTTACCTAATATTATTCCTGTGAGTACATGAGTTTGTTCAGCCCCAAGGAAGGACCATTGTACTTCTGTCCTTTCTAACTGGAACACTCATTTCTCAGATCACTGCTGTCACTCTTCCTGAAACTCTTGCTTTGATGTCACCTCCTCAAGTAGAACTCAGCCTGTCTCGTCTAGTCACTCTTTCTTAGATCATTCACTCTGTTTGATTTACTTCATAGAATTCAATCTAATTTTCAGGCCCCATATTTATTATTAAGCATCCTTTTTGCTGCAGGTTTCTATGTGTCTTTCTCCAAGGACAGGCTTCTGGAGACAGGGACAATGTCTGGCTTAGTCACTCCTGCAACCCCCAACCTCCACCTAGAGCAACAAAGGCTGCTCACTCAGTAGTTGTTGAGATGGATCGATGCACAAATGAATTAAACATTCAGAAACTCACCTGGTGACAGTGGCCTTGTTTCATTGCATATAAATTAGAGCTACTAGTATTTTCTCAACTTTCCTTTTGGAATACTTCACAGACATTCCTAATATTAGGTAGTCAAATGAATAACTGCATTAAGCTACTATTAGTCCTATGCAAATTCTGAGTATGTCCTTGTCTGCTCTGCCACCTCCGGGTCCATGCGCTTGGTCATTTGTCTGCATTAAACCTGTGAGAATACACAGGGCATGGGCTTCAGAGTCAAATAGACTTGGATTTTATTCCCAATTTAGATACTTACAATTGTGCTTGCTTTGTGTGTAGGCCTCAGTTTCCTCTTCTTTAAAAATGTAATATTAGTATCTACTTGATGGGATTATTTGAGGATTAGAAGATACAGCGTATGCACAGTACATGATGCAAAGCATGTACCCAATTGATTTTGACTACTGTAGTTATTTTGGTAACTAAATAACCATAACCACCACAACAGTTATCATTTATTGGGTAGCTACTGTGTGTCAGCTACTTTACATGGTTACGTTATTTAATTCTGACATTCTTTTTTTTTTTTAATATATTTTTATTTATTTATTTTTATTTTTGACAGAGAGAGAGATACAGAGACAGAGAGAGAACTGAATTGGGCGAGCTCCCAGTTCAGCATATGGTTCCGCACAGGCCGGGGCCGGGATTCGATCCCCGGTCCCTGGCGCTGCAAAGTGAGCGCTTAACCCACTGAGCCATCCCGGCTTCCCCTAATTCTGACATTCTTATAAAATAAATATTAGTATTTTAAATCTAGAGTTCTTAGGTAACTTTTTCAAAAAGCATAAAGCCTATAATAACAAATTCCTGAACTTGGGTCTTCTCTACTCTCCTATCCCACTTCTCTTCATCTCTCTATTACATATATTCTTCCCCCACTAACCCCCAAGTTTGGAGTGTCAAGTTTTACATGACTCATTTGTCTTTGTGTCAACCTCGTATAGTGTTGATACATAACAAGGATTTACCACCACCTAATCTTATGTCATGTTAATCATGATGGGAAACAGCAGAAGAGGTCAAAGTTTGAATACGTGTAGCAATATTATTAGCAATTAATCTTTACAAACACCTTGCTATTACTTTCTTAAATGCTTTACAACTATTTCTTGATTTAATTATCTCACCCCCCCCACCCATACACACACACACAGGAAACCTACCAGACAGGTACTATAAAGCCCTATAGTACTGATGAGGGAGCTGAAGCTCAGAAGGGTGGAGCCCAGCAGTTGGTGATAGAGGAAGGCCTTAAAAAAAGGCAGGCAAATGCCAAACCAAACCCTTGGCATGACGGCTGCTCCAGGCCTCTTCTGCTCCTTGAACTCACTATGCAGCGACCTAAAATGCACAGGTGCCTGAAGAAGCTTTAGCCTTTGTCCTAGTCTTTTCAGTAGATTTTCTTTGTTGTCAGTCTGTTACAGTGGCTACAACGTAAAGTCCTAATAACTGTCTCTATTACAGGGAGTGGGAACAATCCAAGGCAGAATTACCGTATTTTCCGGCGTATAAGACGACCGGGCGTATAAGACGACCCCCTAATTTTACAGTTAAAACATAGGTTTAGGCCTATATTCGCTGTATAAGACTACAGCCTCGGAAGTGGGGGGTAGTCTTATACAGTGAATATAGGCTGAAACCTATGTTTTAACTGTAAAATTAGGGGGTCGTCTTATATGCCCGGTCATCTTATATGCCGGAAAATACGGGTATCTTCCTCCCCAAACTTTGGGCCCTCGAGCATTTTGTTGCCTTTTAGTCTGTCCGTTAAGAATGCATATAATAAGCTGCTTCTGAGAAGTGAGATAGCTTGAGCATTTCATCATGTGGTGACTGTGATTTGGCTCAGTAACCTATTATATGGGAGCCGTTTTCAAAGGAAAGATTGCTTTGTTTGTTACACACAAGATAAGGAGGTACCATGTGTTTACTAACCACTTAACAACTCAAGTAATTAAAACTTTTACCAATAGTCTTTTACCAAAAATTTGAAGAAGTGATTTCCATTGGTTGGGTGATTTTTTTTTTTTTTAATATCCTTCTTTTCTTTTCGTCCCATGGGGAATAAGGCTAAAAAACACCCAAGTGAAAAAAATGTATTTTACTTATAAATTTTCTTCAGTGTACTCTAGGATCTTTCCCAATAGTGTGGTGGACAAAGCTACTTTTCCAGTTGTCCGAAAGGTAGTCATAGCTAATGGCTCAGTACTTGTTGCTTTTCCTTCCAGGATGAGAGTACTGATGATAGGGTTAGAATCAAGAATCTCAAAGAAAGAATGATGTCTGTAAACCCTTGACATGGAAGTATCTCAGTTACATGAATCACTACTTCCTGGATTATGAAGTAATAATTGAGCTTCTTCCATCCAGCAGAAAAGCCTGTGGACACAGTAACACTCAAGTGGCCACCTCACTTCCACTTAGGCTTTTGGCTCATTAAATTGAGACAATCTAATCTTACAGTGGTTGCTTTTCCCTAGTCTGTGGCCCTCTCAAAATTCTAAAATACAGCTGTGTAATTGTGAATCAGAACAGAATTTCAAGTTATCTGTATCTCAAATTGTGAGCCATAGTGAATACTGCTTTTCCTTGAACTTGGGTATTCAGAGAAGTGAAAGAAAATGATATACATAAACTTTCCACATCCAAATAGTTGCATAGAAGAAAACCTTTTAAGAATAAAGGATGGAAGGAGGAGTGATCATATGAAATTATATCTGAGAAATATATTACGTGTGCTGTCTGTATTGGAATAGGTACAGGCTAGCCAAAAAACAGTGCATAGATCCCTACTGTGGAGTCCTGCTTCAGACTGAGAGAGTCATACTCATTTATTTATGGAAGAGGACTATGACAGTCTCTCTAGAGGGCAGATGAATGACCATTAGAGGTTCCTTTCAGGAGCCTTGGGAATTTAGGCTCTACATTCTTCTCTTTCCATCAACATTTTCAGTACCTGCTTTTTCCAAGAGTCATTTATAGCCATCTACCTAGACAGAAAATGCATTTTCTCAGCCTCTGGGGAAGTGGCTCTGATTATGGGTTGTGAGTTTACTTTGAGCTCTAGCAATGTACTTACTTCTTCCCAACCTAACTTTCCTCAGTTACAAAATGGAGCTAATAGAATTAGCTCCTGCTTCATAAAATTGTTTAATGTAGACAATTTAGGGCTCGGCATATAAAAATTATTCAATAAATATTATTACTACAACTATCTCAAATTAAAAAAGTAGCCATTTATATTAGCTTTGAACAGGTTCTTTGTCTAATTAAACTCTGTCATGAGTGACATTACAAAGACTATCTGATCTAACTCTGTATTTTTCCATTTTTGCCAGCAAAATTTACTGAATTCATGAAATTTGGAATAATCAGAAGATATTCCAAATGTGATTAAACTTTTATCTTTAAACTAATACTAAGGACACTCTTTATTGTTTCAAAGTTTGATTTATGGAAGTCCTTCTGTTTTTCAATCATAATGTGAGATATAAAAAAAGTTTATATAAATACATACTTATAAATACATAAATTGACATATGTATATATATACCCTTAAATGGACTCTCTCTCTCTCTCTCTCTCTCTCTCTCTCTCTCACACACACACACACACACACACACACACAAGCAATAATTTTAATTACCCACTTGGAAATATTTTGCTTAAAACAAAGTAAAACCAAATAATAAAAAAAAAATGATCTGGCTTCTTTCCATGCTGACAGCAGTCTCACAGACCAGAGTGTTCACACCTAATGAAATTGGGAATATTCAACTATTACCTCTGAATATGTTATGGGTAGCAATGCTGTATATAGATACATTAACAAGTTTATGCATGGCACGTCCTCAAGGGGTTTCACTGCTGCTTCTCTTTGCAAACAAGGCCCAATTCAATGATACCACTGTACTCACGATTTGGGCCTACAATAGAAGATCCATATTTGTATTGGAAGCACTGCTGTTTTTCTCCCTACTTGGAAACCCCTGGAGCCTCTGAGCATTCATCTTTTCTGCAGTGGTCCTTTCATATCTTGGGTTTCAGGGCAGCCATCTCAGCTATCATTTCCTTGAACTCAGTGGACATGAGGACAAGTAGGGATCCATCTAGCTGGCAGTAAGGGGGATTTACTGACTACTGGAAGGTGATGAGCCAGCAATATGTAAGAAAAAAGAAGGTGGGTAGACTTTCTTTTCCCCCTTTAAATGTTTTTATCAAAAAATCAAGCAAAATGTGGCAAGGGAAAGAGTACTGGATTATTTCCCAGGGCTGCTAACTACATATCACCCCCATTTCTACGTTTGGAAAACAGTGTAATTCGGATTCTACTATTTTTGATTTAGATTTGACATGTTCGCTGACAATGGTAACTCTAAGAAAACGAGGGACTCTGGCAGCAGCAGCAGCAGCAGCACCTAGGTTAGGAGTTAGGAGTTTGGGATGCTCCACGGTCCTTTGCCATTAATTGTGTGATGTTAGAGATAGCTGTGTCCCTCTCTGGATCTCCTTCTCTTCTATAAAAAAGGAGATGAACTTGAAGATATCAGAAATTACTACTAAGCAAATTTATTTTAATCTAAATAATTTTATTTTATAAGAAAAAATGATGGGCAAAGCATTTCTTTGAAGAATTGCCTATAGCTCTTTAAAGGGGATATATTCTATAAAAATTTTATGATATGCACATTTCCCCACAGATACAGAGCTACATGAAGATGATTTTTCCTCCTTAAGGGAGGGAACTCAGAAAATCTAGAGAACAGGGTCTCACATTGTGGTCAGGAGGGCTGATATTCTTAATAAAATCTCTGCGGTCCCACTTGACAAAATTCATTCATTCAATATCTCTATGAAAATGAATTAAACCAATTAGGAAATCTGAGTTAAAAATTGATATATTAATGTTTGATAGACTATATTTCAGTGTGGAATGACTACTCAGTTATTCACTTGCCTAATATCCTGTGGTAAAGCTTTAGGAGTAGAGGAGGAAGATAAAATTAATAAAACCTGCCTGTCCAAATTCATTACAGCCTAACATTATCCTTTGCCATTTTCCCAATGACAGAACATACATAGCAGGAGGTGGCTGAATTGCCTTCTGCTTCCTGCTGAATCTTTCTTTTTTTTAAGAATGTGAACCTTTAATCAGAAGTGACATGTTTCTGATCTAATGTTACATATGGGAGGTATATAGACATATGAAGTCAAAGGCTCCCCCCTCAACCCAAATGACAAACAGCTATTTTTAGATGGGTCACCTACGACAGAAAGAGTAAGAAAGGCATTCTTTCCATAAGAACTGCCCTAATAAAGAAACATCAGTACATCTCTGAAGCCATTTATGTAACCAATGAGATTATAATTTTTAGCAACACACTGTAAGAATATAAATTGTGCTACAAATATACAAATAGCTTGCCTATGTTTCACTAAAATATTAAGTAAATTTTAAATAGTAGTACTGCATTTTATTGAACTTTATCTCAAAACTGTAAAGTATATCCTGTAATACACGAAGAATTATATCCCAAATATGTCCTGAGATGGCTAACGACTGAGTTAGAGGGCTTTATTAACATGACAAACATGTTTATTATGCATTCATTGCTAAAGAAATATGATCACAAAACAGCAAGTATAATGTGAATCTGAGTTTTGAAAAACAACCTTTATGTTTTTTTGACTATAAAAACATCTGGAAGAGTATAAAGCAAGGTAAAATTATTGGTTAATTGTGGGTGGTAGGATTAAGGGTAATTTTATTTAAAACATCTGAATTTTCTAAATTTTCAATATTAAATATGTATCACCTCATAATAGAAAAAGTTTTGCTTTGTGTTTGTTGGAAAGATTTTCATAATGTAATAAGATACTTACAATATAATGTTAAGGACTCAACATAAAGAATAGGCAGTCAATTTGGATTCACGTCTTAAGTTTTAATAAACTGAGCCATTCATCCTCTGAGATGAGATGGCCTCATTTTCAGACACAGCTACTGAAAGTAGATGTCACATATAGATAATTCTCTACTTCCAAGAGATCAAAACTATTCCTGGGCTGCAGATGACTTAAATCTTCAGTGATATTTCTGGAGATCCCCAGGGCTCTAAAACATTTTTTCTTCACCAGATTTCATCATGAAAATTTTCAAACATATAGACACGTTGAAGGAATCATACAACAAATGCCTCCACATTCACCATGAAATTCACCGAGCATTAATATTTTGCATACTGTTTTCTGTATCTGTATTATATTTCAATACCTGAAAACTTCCCTCAAATCCACTGAATGAACTCCCATCCCATCATCTCTTCCAGCCAATCTTTGTGATCCTCACCAGGAGGGAAGTTTAAGTCATTTGCTTTTGCCTTGAACTCAATCCATTAATGACATTCTGCTCAGAGACCTTGTTTTAGCTGATTTCATGGTCAGTGCCTTGATATTTAAAGATCTCCCTTCCCAGCTTTCTATGTGTAGGCCTTCATAGCTGTCTTTCAACTTGTCTTTTCAATTCAGACTGATGAGCATTGCCACGACCAAATCTTTACAAAGATCTTGCCTGTTCCCCAGAATCCTATGCCAGCAAAAGTCAGCCCTTAGTAAACTGCAATACGTGTGAACCTGAGGCATTCCATAGATTACTCAGGGCTATTGTTCTTTAGGGCCTCACTTTATCAGTCAAGAACAAAGACTATGTCTATGGATCTAATGAGAGCTGTTTCTACCTAACTTTTCTTTATCTCCCCCCCCCTTTCTCCTGTGTGATCTCTCAGGTGATTTCTACTGTTCTTGGTAATGAAGAACATATTTGCGTTCAATTACTATGCTTTCTTGTGTAGTAACTCTGTTACTTCACATACCAGTTCTTTAGTTTCTTTATGTAAGATGGAAAAAATAAGTGCCCGCTTTGTAGGGTTAAAGTCAATATTGAGTGAGATAAGTTCTGGCACAGTGACAAGTACATGCTTAAGTCCTTTAATAAGTATTAGCTACTGATATTAGCACAATTACTATTTTAAGTGTTGGTTCAATGCAGCCACTATTAAATACAGATTGTCAGCAATAGAGAATGACTGGGAAAGGAGGCGGGTAAGTATGAAGAGAGGCTAAGTAGGGCAGAATCAACCTTGGCAATGGTAATTTTAATTGAATTCTTTTCATTTATTTATCACAAATGAACGTCCTGGAGTTGATAAGAGAATATGTGGTCTGCATTAAATTTTCCAGCCATTAAACTGCCCTACGATTTATCAGTAAAAACGGGAATAAAACAACTATCTATTTTTTTTTCTGAAAAACCCTGTTATCAATTTCAAATTCAGAATTAGCAATACAACTGACAGAACAATCACAATTCACGAGCCTTCTCAGTCCTGGAGTGTTAATTTTGTGCATGTCAGGTATATTCAGGAACCTGCATATTTCGTCAACAGCCCTTGTTGGAAGTTGAGATGGGAGAGGGATGAATTCCTGCTGTTGAGAGTCTGAGTTGTAGCAATTATGTCCAGTCTTATTAATAAGAATGAACAGTTATCAATTTTTTGGTCTGATTATTGGCTTAACTATAGAAAGAACACATATTTATCATCTACGTTGCTCCTCGTTTTCCCCCTCAACCCCAAAGACTTTCTGCCTGTCGTTTTTCTCATTCATTCAACTTTGTATCTGTGCATTTACAATTCACTGACACCCTTCACTGAAGTATGTACAGTGTAGGTGCTTGGTCAGTGCTGGGTACATCAAAGAGAATGCACCTTGTTCTTTGTTCTACAGGTGGGTATCCCCAGGAAGCAGGAAGGGTTCAGGGTAATTGCTGCATGATGGCTGTGAAAATTACATGATTTGAAGGGCAAATGCAACCAGCGCTGGGTCTGGAGCTGAGCCAGAGCTTGCCACTTGCCAGTCATCTCCCCCATCACTTATTGCTGAATGGATAACTTCCTATTTCTATGCCTCCTGCCACCTTCTTCAGGATCCTGACCTCTCTCTATGCGAAACTCTTAAAAGTGTGAACTATAACCTCTCTTTGTTCCTCATCTCCTTCACTGTCCACAGTGTCAAGATCTCATCAATACCGTATGTTTTGCAATTAATTTCAAGTAATATGTGTAGCACAAGGTATCTGTGAACACAGTTATTTCCATTAGTACTTTCCAAGTCCATCCCATTGGTAGAATCTTTGCACACACAGTCAGTCAAGTTATTTTATCTCTCTACTGTTTCTCTCTTTTTTAAGTGCTGGTATCCATTTTATCTCTTTCCCCTCATCAGCTTACACAGGATACACACATGCTCTCTCTGTCTCCCTCCCTCTCTCTCTATTCAAATGCCATTTTCAATACAAATATGATAAATAAACATATAAGCTGGCTTATAGTGATCTAAGGCAATGTTACAGTAGGCAAGCCTAATACAGCAGACAATGAAAATGAAATATTCCAGATAAGAAAGATGTGGGAGTGAGAGTGAACCCAGAACATCAGTTAAAAAGCTCTGGTTTTGAACTGGGCACAGGGTTCAAATCCCATGTCCAAAGCTTGCAAAGCTTACATTCCTGGTGATCTTAGGCAAGTTGCTTCAGGCTCAGTTCCTTCACTTGAAAGTAAAGATCATAACAGAGTCTAATGTATGAGGCTGTGCTAAGGATTAACAGTATTAGTGCACAGAAAGCATTTAGCACAATGTGTAACTCCTACCCAATGTTTACTAAATAATGTTACTAGCATCATTATTATGATAAAGTCACTACATATTTATGTAAAACATAAATATGTCAGAGGCAAATGAACATTTCAGAATTCTGAGTTTCTTCCCCTACAATGTAGACCAATTCTTTACATTGTAATGTTCTCAGAGTAACATATCTTTTTTTCATTTCCTTTTCAAGAAAACCATCTACTGCTTCTAATACAAAATAAACATTAAAAGAGGCAGTGGTCTCCTCAACCAAACAGTAGAGCATCACACTTCTTTCCTGACATAAAGGTAGATTTCATAGTGTAAGTTCACCATGAATAAACAGGAGATCACGGCTTTATGCACGTGTCTGACTGCTCTTTGGAGTGGGAGACAGTACAAAAAGCCCTTCTGCCATCAGAGGCCCAGACCCAGCGCATGCAGATGGAGAGCATTTACGAAACAGAGCAGCTGCCTCGTTCAAACAGGTATGAGGCACTGGTGAGTTTTTTCCACTTTCAGGAAAGCAGATGTCTCAGTTATGTTGGCACTGTCTATCCCTACCCCTTCAAGAAAGCAGCGTTAGGATCAGCAGCTGATATTGGAAGATAATTCCGAAAACCTTAGTCTTAGCAGGGCTACGTCCTTTTGTAAGCAGGCTCTTCTAAGCGATCAGCTGTTTCTTGGATACGAAGTTTAACCGCTTATGTAGACCTGAAGGAGGAATAAGGAAAACTGCACAAAATGTGCCCCTCTGATGAAAAGCACTAACCATTTCATTCAGGAAAATTCAGTTTTAAAAAGGGCATCACAGACCTGAGGCCGTAGAGGACAGTCCCATCCGGGTGCAGGCGAATCATGCGGTTCTTGACGGTCACTCCGTGCACAAAGGACTTCTTATCATTCAGGAAGTAGGTGTCAGGCACCCACAGCTGGTCTGCTACTCTATTGTCCAGAGTCAAGTTCAAAGGTATTACGTTATAGGACAGCCTCTTATCTCTCCAGGCTTGTTGAAAATACATGGTCAAGGTATAATCCTGTGAAAGTGAGAAAAACTGGTTATTTTGTACCTAAACAGACTTGGGAGATACACAAACATTTCAGTACTCACAAGAAAAAAAACAAAAAACAAAAAACACAGCCACACACTATAAACACATACAATGCACATATAGGTAAATATTAATTTACTAAACCCATTCTCACTGAGCACCTACTATGTGTCAGGCACCAGGGTAGGAAATGTAAATACAGAGGAGAGCAAATCCTTATCAAATTTATCATATATTATCTACGAAAAATAAATGGTAAGAAATAATTACTTTATAATTAATTTGTTCTTCCCAAAGTGGGGTACATAGGATTGTCTTAGGTGGGACATAAATACAATTGTAAAAAGTGGTTAATTTATTATAGTAATAATTTTAAGAGTTAGTCAATGAGAATCCTAACTGGTAATCAAGTTGGGTTTTCCAGGAGAAGTGACATTTACACAGAAACTTATGTGGCTTCCCACTTATCTGAACAACATTATTTCAATCAGAGAATGTCAGTCCCAG
Source organism: Craseonycteris thonglongyai (assembly GCA_004027555.1). Taxonomy (NCBI): domain Eukaryota; kingdom Metazoa; phylum Chordata; class Mammalia; order Chiroptera; family Craseonycteridae; genus Craseonycteris; species Craseonycteris thonglongyai. The sequence continues at coordinate 24,303 of PVKE010007490.1, forward strand.
GCTTATGAGTCAGCGGGCAAGGCTCTCACTTCTGAGAAACACTGAGTCGCTATCAAGGGAGCACTGGCCTTGGAGTCTCAGTGCCAGCATTTCACAACTGTGTCCGGGATACAAACTTACACAATTTCTTTTCCCTTCAGTTCCATTAACTACAAATGGGGCTTCTGATACATGCCTGATCTCACCAGAAGATCATTATGACTATTAAATGCATAACTCAAATGCAATTTGTAAATTACAAAAAGCTATGTATTATGAATACAGCATTTATATATACATATTGTGACATGTTTTATCCATTAGAGGCCCATGGGTCCAATGTAACTGCTCTCTTACCCTTCTTGGGATGACTAAATGAACGGCCAAATAGTCATTTGAAATGATAATTGCCATTTTATTTAAAAGTCAACTCACAATGCCCAAGTTGAGGGCTTAAAAAAAATGGGAATCATGTATTAGTCAGCTCTGCAACCTGAGGGTCTAGTGCAGCCCCAGGGTTCAAATAATGAATGAATGAATTAATGTCCAATGAGGTATGCCTACTGGATTTCTGCACATATCTGCATACTTTTGTGGATAAAATACATATTTCAATCTCTGTGAAGTCCCTGAGTATTTCCAAACCTGTGTTGAGATTCATACATCCTAATTTGCTTATATAATTTAAAAATATGACTTGTAAAATATTATCTGCTGAAAAACATTGAATGGTTTTCATAGGAAAAGTATAATCCCTCTGCTCCTACTGCTGCAAAATAATATTTTCCCTGGTTTCATTAATATACAAATTTTGTTCGGCCCTAACCTGACCCCTGAATGAACAGTGTAGAATCAAACTTCTTTTCTAACAAAAGATATATGAATATCCTCAAGGTATATCAACTAGTTGTAGGTCAAACTTACTTTAGTGAGTCCCTTCAGTCAGTGTTCTGGACTGTTCTGCAACACTGCTTTTGTAATAAATTAGTCTGAGGATCTCTAGAGTAGCATTCTGATTTATAATAAAGGCAACCTTGAAGACTTATGAATTATGTAATTAGAAAACAGAACAAGGACCAGATACATTTTGTGCATGTGCCTATGTTACAAATAGTCTAAAAATGAAGACATAAATAAAATAAGCAATTTATACTGTGCTTGAGAAAACACATTTAGTGATTTCCAATTTTTGAAGATAAAAATGGAAAAATTTGTTTATCTCTTTAAGAACATAAAACTACTTAAGCCTCTTTGATAATAAGCCCTCTGGAGATTTAGGGGCAATAATACTGCTTGAATGGTGCTGGAGTTCATCAATCAACTGAGATGTGTTTGGACACAGAAAATAGTATTCTCTTTTGGGCTAACTAAATGGTAATTTTGGGGGATCCTGGGTCATATGCTAACTTCTGTTATTTGTCAGCAAGGCAACGTCTGCTAAGAAAGCCCCCAGACAGACTGTGGTGATTCTACTAACTGTCATATCCATTTTAATTTCATTTATTTTGAAGTGACACATCATAATATTGTCAAGGATGGAAGAAACCCCTGAATCTAAATAAACATTACTGGGCTTGAAACAAGTGGTTCTGTATTCTACCATTTTTCCTAAGCCTCCACCCAACCAAGAGAAACCCTTTGAATTTTCACACAGAAAGCTATCTTACACAGTTAACAACTCCACCTTTGGGGATTTGTCTCACAGTTGATTTCTTCAAACTGAAAAAATAAAAATACCCCACAAATAAACCACTTTTGTGTGTTCCACAGTTTGTGGCGTCACCAAGCAATAAGGACAATAATCACAACTAAAAGCCATCGAGGTTAGATGCCAAACAAGAGAAGCAAGCCTACCTCTCCCACTAATTACAATTAAACATCAGAAAAGAATTTAAAAACAACAAAAACAACCACTACTTAAGGCCTATACAAAGTAAAATACAGTAGGTAAATCGGGGAGGAAATCAAAATGTGAAGAAAGCCCATTCCAATGGTGAGCTTATTTTTTGTTATATTTCTCCTCTTTCATCTGTATCCTTACACACTCTCTCTCTCAAAACCATAAACAAATGAAGAGGTATACCATGTTGCTGGTTTAAAAAGTGAGATTATTACACTCTATAAAAATGATCTATAAATAAAATTCCATCTCAATCAATATCCAAGCACAAATTTTTATACATTTGCATAAGCTGATTCTAAATCTGTATGGAAAGAAAAGGAATAAGAATACTAAAACAATTTTAAAATGGAAAAACAAAGCTGGAGGACTCACACTATCTGATTTTAAGACTTACTATTAAGCTATACTATGATAGTGTAGTACTGAGAAAAAAGATAGATCAATAAAATAAAATACAAACATACTCAATAATTTCTGACAGAGGTACAAAAGCAATAGAAAGGAGAAAGCAAAATCTTTTTTAACAAGCAGTTTGGATCAACTGGAACATCCATATGTGAAGAATGAATGAATGAATGAATGAATAAAAACCTTAACACATACTCTACATTTTATATAAAAATGGGTGACAGATTTAGATGTAAAATGTAAAACTATAAAACTCTGAGAAGAAAACATGGGGAAATCTTCTGTGACCTTGGGTGAGGCAAAAATTTCTTAGACACAAATCTCACAGCACAAGCAATAAAACAAAATATTGGCAATTTGGACCTCAACAAAACCAGACTGGAAGAATATGTTTGCAAATCACATATCTGACAAAGAACAGGTATCTAGAATATATAAGTGCATCAAGAAATCTCAAAAGTCAGCAAACAATCCCATAAAAAAACAGGCAAAATTTGTGAATAGCCACTTAACCAATGAAGAAACACAAATGGCAAATAAGCACATAAAATGACACACATCGTTAGTCATTATGAAAAATAATTTAAAAAACTAAAATGATATCCAAGTAAAGATTATCAGCATGAAAATAAATAAATCAAACACAGTACAAATATATAATGAAATATATGCAGGAATTAAAATATCATTGCACAAATATTTGATATGAATAGATGTTCTCAACACACCATTAATATTTTATATTATTATATATAATATATTTTTAAAAGATTACTGCAAAACTATATGCATAATACAATCCCATTTTGGAAATATATATCTATATACTGGAAAATGTGCCTAAAAGAAAATATAAATATTAACAGTGGTATGTATCTCAGTATGGTGAGATAAGTGATTTTCAATTCACTTAGTTTTTATATTTTTTTTTATAAAAAATAAATTATTTCTGCAACAACTGAATAAACAAATAATGCCTTGTTGAATAAAATTCTACAACTAGCATCTGACATTACAATATGCCTTTACTCTCTGGATATTTTAGAGCTCAGCATGAAGGAAAAAGAATTATAGTCACAAATAAATGAGAAACATTTAGCCTTTCAGTTTATTGTCAACAGGGCACACATCTCCTGTGTATTAATCAAGGTGTTTTAGTTAGAAATACACAAGAAATAAGAGCTTTTAAAGTGGTTAACCATTTTTCCTTTTCCCAGGAAATTTACATTTAAGCCATCGTTGAGAAGTAAAATTCATCCCTATGTTTCCTCCTATACATGTAAAAAAGGAGATCCTGGAATCTTCCTCTGGCACTAACTTAAGTGTTCTTCACCCTTACTGTTTAGAAATTTCATTTTATTGCTAAAATAAGGCCTTCATATCTGTTTCTTGTTTAATACTTGCAGGAGATGAACACATGCATACATGCATGCACACACACCTGTTTACGCTAGATTTTGCTCTGATAGTAGCACCCTGTATAATGCAATAGAAGCTCAAGTCAGTGGATTCATCTTCAAAACCTTGCAAAGAGACTCTATTGTTTATGAAGGCTGAACTCCTTACAAGGCTTTTCACAGCCTGTTCCACTCTACTTCTCTGCATCTCTGTTTCCTCATTCCATGTGAACGAACTGACAGAGCAGAAGAGCCCTGTGTAGGAGTCTCAGATGTTCTAGATACTGTGTCACTCCATTTATCATTAAACACCTTTCCAAAACTTTTGTTTGAACAGACCTTTTCTACATATCCCCCCAAACACGTATTACTCCCATTTTGTTTTATTCGTTCCCCATGTCCTTCCTCCTCTGCCCACCCAAGTCTTACACATCCTCCAAGAAATTGGTGTGGACCTCTCCCTACCACTCCCTCTGCCATAGTCCACATTCACCCTGACTCTCAGCGGCCTGGAGTATCCTACACATTATTGAATTCAACTGTGACCACTTGCAATGTCATTTAAAAGAAAGGGGTAATCTTCCCAACTAAACTTTATGGTGTTCTCTGAAGTCAGAAACCGTGCCATTATCTCTTCATAAAGTGACCCAAGTATCTTGTCTTTAACATAATTGTACTTTACATAATGAATGTTTATTCATGGGCACACTGAAGCTTGTTTTCACTTTTTCACTCTTTCTGCACGGGCTTCCAATTTTTATTTATTTATTTATTTATTTAAAAACCCTTTACTAATCATTATTTGCTCTTCCCACTCACTGGCATCTGAAAATGAGTTTTCATTCTATGCCTTCTCCACATGTTTCGAACACCTTCAGAGCTACTGGTGTTCTTTTCATTTTTCACAGCTTTAATCCTACTAGCAAAGTCCCCAGGGCTGTGGATGAGGATTTGTGAAGGACACGACTGATCTATCCAAAACAAAAAGAACTCAGAGGGAAATGCAAATATTCCCATGAAGCCCTTCCCACATTCCTAGCTCTACAATGTTTTCTGTCTTCCACATCTGAGCCCACAAATTGCTGATCCAATTATAGGTCATGGTAATATCTCCAGGTTCTCAACCTCCTAAATAAGAAGGTGGGCACCCCCTTAATAGAAGTCATCACACCTGATGTTCAAATGCAGTATTTTGGAAGAATCACATGGTAGCAGCTCTGACTAATTGTTAGAGACACATTCAGGACAAGAGAGCTAAACCTAAGATCACCTACCTATACAGGAAGTCCAAGTTCAGAAGTGACTAACTAATTTCTTATTTGTAAAACTAAAATGTACATGATCAAGGCAAAGAGCTTGTCCACCATTTTGCTTAGTTAATTTTGTATTTTATTACAGACTTAACTTCCTAGTGATAATGGGACTAATTCTAAGGATGGCTAAAAAATTGAGTCAGCATAACTGGTTATCTCTGTTCCTTACCCTAATACAGCAGGGGGCTCAACTCACACTGAAATAATCAACATTAAAAATACCCTTTGTATGTATGATTTGTTCCCTACCATCTTGTGCTTTATTATGCTATATATTTAATCTCAAACTGTTTTGGAGTACTGTTTTTATCTAATTAATCTATCCATTATTTTAATATCTAACATTGGCCCAAGGCTAAAACTTTTTACATGCATTATCTCATTAGTCATCACAACATCCTTATAAATTATGTACTGGATTTACAGTTTATTAGCTGCTGTGAGTTTCTGGGCATGCTATCTAAACTCCTTGAGATATCATGTTCTATAAATTATAGAAAATAATAGTTCCTATTAGTAAATAAGCTCCCCCAAGGAAAGTGATTAGTAGAATACCTCATTCAGATTAAGTGTTCTACAAATGTTTACTGTTATTATTATCATTTTCTCATTATTTCCATTTTCCAGGAGGCACATCTGAAACACAGAGATGTAAGTGACTTTTCTAATGTTACTCAGCCAATAATTTTCTAACTTATGATTTAGCTAGGGGTGATCTTACCATGGAGCCCACGTTCTTAGTACTATACTGAGACGCCTTTGGAGCACTCACCACACTGCCAGTTTTGATTTTGACTGATCATTTCCCAACATTGCTTCTATTCTCCTCCATCACCCCCCCAAAATGAGGTGGGGAACATGTCTGTCTGAATGTCTGTCTATCTATCAATCATCTATAATCTTAGGTATGTTTGTGTATGTATGTATATATGCATGTATGTGTCCATCCGTCCGTCCATCCATCCATCCATCCATCCATCCATCCATCCATCCATCCATCCATCCATCATCTATCTATCTACAGCCATATACAGCAACAACAACAATAACTAGAACAATTTTGGGCATACATAAAATCAATTATTTCTTGGCGAGGAAAAAATTGAATTCTGACCCCTGAGACTTCTCTGAGATTTTAATACTAAGGCTGTGCAAACATGCATGCATTCCTGAAAACACATAGAGACTCAATTTTATATACAAGGTGATTGCATGAACTCATTTTGATCTTGTACAATGACTAAAACATTTCTAGTTTGGGCAGAGTCTATACCTTGCAACTGAGAAGTACAAAGTAACTAGAGGGTACTATTGTAGTAATGCACTTACTCAGAAGTAAGTCAAATGGAAAACTACTTTTAGCAAACAAATACATTATCAGCTTAAATTCATACCTCCTCAGGAACATATTTTTAAGTAGAATGATGGCAATAATTAACTTTTAGATTGAACTGCAAGAAATAGACATTTTTTGTTAGTTAAAAATGTTTCAATTTTAGTAATTTTATATGGTTCAAGCTAGATGTATTACTTATTAGCTAGTATAAGAATAAAGCTTTTAAGTAATTTTACTATAATTTATAATTTTAGGTTCTAAATAATTAGTAGCATACATTTACACACAGTAATTTTGAAACATAAAGAGTTAATTATTTAATAGTTTTATTTTTTATATGGCTTTGAAATTTGTGTTCAGAGTAAGAAAGAAACTCAGCTTATGCTATAACACTTAGAAATCCGAGAAATTGTTTGTTACATTTTTTTTTGCCTGAATAAAGAAATAATATCAAAGCACGTAGAAGGTACTCCCTTTGCATGCAATCATCCTAGAGAAAATCCGCAGATTTTTCTAAATATTATGATGGCAATTTGTATAACTTGCTTACTACAAAATACTAGAAGTTGGGCACTATGCCACGATTCAAGCTGAGAAAAAGTATAAAGGGAGATAAGCTTCATAAGTATTTAAATAAAAAATAATAAACATAGTTTCTTCTCAGCACAGATTTTGTCGTTTATCAGGAAAAATTAACTTGCATTTATCTATCTATCTATCTATCTATCTATCTATCTATCTATCTATCTATCTATCATCTATCTATCTATCTATCAATCATCTATCTATCTATCTATCTATCTATCTATCTATCTATCTATCTATCTATCTATATCTAGAAGAAATCCAGCCATAAATGCTGCTACTTTTCATATTACAAGCTGGATACTTTCTGGACAACCCTCATATATCCTTCAAGAAAAATTGCATTTATGGCTCACTGACATGACACCAGAGAGTTATTGTTAAAAATGCACACAGAATAACAGAGGTTGCATACATATCACCATTCTATTTTTGAACCACAGAAATTCACTGAATGGTCATTGATGTAAATTGCTACTTTCACCAGCTGTGACATGTCTGATGGTGGTCTTGAAAGTGATCTTTGAAATTTCCATTTTCTGCCTACAGTATGCTGGCCAGTAGTGCATATTATTTTTAAGTACACCAAAATGAACTATTTAGAAGATGCTTCTTGTGTTTTTTGATCCCCTGTAGAGTTTCCTACAATGGCTCATTAATCTGCTGGTTCATTAATCTGCTGGGAGGGATACTGGGGAGAAGGAAAGAGGCAAATCCCATTTAGATTTACATGAGCATTTGTCACGGTTGACTATAGTGCATATCACATCATATTATATGTCCTTTCACATAAACTTGCCTCACCTTATTTATGTATACTTGGCAAAGGGTAGAGACCATCCTCTCTATTTGGCTATTTTTTCCTTCAATTCTAATCAGTGATTTTATAGGCAAGTGAAAAGTATAAGGAAACTGACAGAGACAGGCAGTGCTATGTGGACCCTTTCCTATATTTTAGATGCTTATTTTTATTCCACTCAGCATGGGATAGGCTCATTCTCTCTGAAGCAGCAGCCTCTGAAGAGATCTGACAGTATTAAAAAGAAAGAACATTTAAAAATAAATACATATCAGTGCTTTCATACTTTTGACAAGCTTGTAGAAGCTGAGAAGAAGGCCAATTTGAAGACTCAGGCTGGAGCAAAGAGAATAGGCTTAGTCAATGCATGCAAGAGAATACCTGATGTGCTGCAATAAAATGAAAGGTGTATGATCACTTTGGAGGCAAAGCTGATTTTAAAAAAGTTAAGATGAAAATGGCACTAGGCACAGAGCTTTACCATTGCCACTGTCATCACCAGATATTCTTAATATCCACTGAATGCACCATGTGGTGTCCCCTTCCTTTGTATGAGCCCCCATCCCATAGGCCTTCTGCAAGTGCAGTCAGTACTTGACAATCCTCCTTAAACTGGGCACCCTCACACCCCCTCTATTCCTAGCCCTACATGATGGAACAGCATGCCTCTCAGTAGCCTTGAAAAATTGTGCTGATTGGTTTTCATTATCATAAAACTGATCATAGAAAATTTGAACACCATGTAAAAATATGATGAAGGGAATTTAAATAGCTCAAAATATCACTATTTGGAGTAACCACAAACACATGTGACTGTTCCTTTAGGTAATTTTTTCAATGAAGTGTTCTCATTATTAAAAATTGAAGCTCTTACCTGATGTGAGTATACACATGCATACACACACAACTTCACAATCAATGTGTTTTTATAAAGCCAAGCCTGGGATAACTGTCCCCAGTCCTCCCCATCCGCCCTCTACTAATCATTTTTGAGGCCATTATAATGTATTATGTTTGGACCACAGTAGCCTTTTCTCTTCCCTTCCTTGACCTTAGGGAATGACAGACCCCCAAATGGGAAGAACACAAATCTGCGTCACAGCCTCAAGGAAAACGACCTGCTAAAAAGGAACAGCTTCTTGAGTCTATTCAATGAGTGAAAAGCAAACTTCTATTGTGTGACATCACTGAAATGTAGGGGTCAATTACAGAAGCCGATGTTAAGCCTAATGCTGCAGAGAGTAATAGATTCACTAGATGTTTATTAACTCCCAGATCACAATAGAACTGGAGTTTCATGACTAGATTACAAACTTCCTGGGCAGAGCAGGCAACCTACAGTTGCCTCCTCTACAAATTGGAGAGAATGATGCCTATTGTGCAAGATTCTTGTAAGAATTAAATAGCACATGTAAGTGCTTTTGTACCTGGTAGAAAGTGTTCTGTATGGGCAGTTATTATGTAAGCAAGCAAATAAAACAAACAATAACCATTCTTAATAGCTTGCTCTTCTTTACCAAACTAAACTCAGTCAACTTAGGGCCATCAGTACACTTAATAAATTTATATATATATATATATATATATATATATATATTTTAGTTTTATTTATTTATTTATTTATTTAGACAGAGAGAGAGAGATACAGAGAGAGAGAGAGAACCGAACTGGGGGACCTCCCCAGCTCAGCACGTGGTTCCGCACAGGCCCGGGCCGGGACTCGATCCCCGGTCCCCGGTGCTGCAAAGTGAGCGCTCAACCCACTGAGCCATCCCGGCTTCCCCACACTTAATAAATTTAAAAAGCCACACTTTTATTCATTAAGAAATACACAAAAGTTTATAGTTCCAATGGTGAGTGTAATAATGTTTCTCATTTGAGCACACTTAAAATGATGGAAAAACATTCTCACTCAACTAATCTAAAGGGCTGTCAACTTGGGTTGTTAAGTCAACAGTACATTTATATTTCCATCTTGCCTAACAGGAGATATAGGATAAGTGAAACACAAATATTAAACAGTATACATATTTAATAATATAAATATATATCCATTTGAACAACATACATATTTAATCAAATATTTAATTATCTGGTATCAAGTGCTATACCAAGTATAATGTGCAGACCCAGCTTTTATGTAAAGCATTTTATATGCTAAATATAACTTTCCCTGAAAATGTAGATTAATGGCAACTAGGTGATCAGAATCATATTAAATATAGCTGTGAAAGTGAAGAAGCCTGCTGACACAGAATAGGAATCCAATATATGATCATTATTGCCATTCTTAGCATTTTCTCTTCAATAAGTCTCCTTCTAGTAACTATACTTACTTATTTCTAAAGAGAAAAGAAATTGCCATAGACATACCAGCGCTCTCTGGTAAACTGAGTTGTTTTACATCAAAATAAATTTCTGACTTTTCTAAAATGAAATATAAATGGAAGCTTAAAAATATGTTATGCACTTCTATACAAGGTACAAATATCACTTAGTCTAGGCCTGTTTTTGGAATTCTGTTTCTGCGAAGAGGAATAGTAGTACCTTACCTTACCAAAAACAGAAGCACGCTAATGATATACAATTCATTCCACACCCCAAATCTAGCATTAACCATGAGTAGCTTTAATGCATTATAGGAACTTTAAGAAGATGAGTCTTAGAAAACTTTTACATGCATTTGGACTCCGTATATTTGGAAGGCAGAGCTGTTCATGTGCTTTCTATACTTAAAACCAAACTGAAAATCCAGTCTGAAATTAGGATGACTGGGTCATTCACCTTGCCCAGGCTCTAGGGTAAATGACCCAGAGGGAAGCCGATGGTCCCAAATCCCCAAATCATCACAGGGAGTCCAATCCTTCGAGCTGGGAGGCTTTTAGCGTGGAGCCCAGGCTTCTACATTTACAAAAGAGAAACTGAAACCCTGAAACTTATAATTCTGCCCATGACCATTCAGCCACTTGAGGGCTGGGTGGAGACAGACCACACATGTCCCATCATGCCATCTTGTCCTCTCTCCCCATTCTCAGCTTCATCATCAACAGTAAGCTTCGCTGCTTTCAATCCCTGTCATTCAACATCAAAACACCTTCCAAGGATTTGGGTGGGAAGGTGTGAAGGAAAACATGTCCTTCACAACGTAGGCATGTGTGCTATGATTTCAGAGACTGAGAAAATAAAGCTAGAAGTTTTCTATGAAAGGAGACTCGCCCGAACTATTCTGCTAAGTCTAGCCCGCAAAGCCTGGACCTCCCTTCTTTGATTCCCAGTAGTAGAGATGGTTCCTGATGGAAAGACAGAATTTAAATAACTCTGTAGTGCAAGACAGTTAGTGTGCCAGTTTTTAAAGTCTAATGTTATTCCTTCTCACTTTCATTCTTTTCTGAAAAGTGTCTCAGAGGACATCTCAGGGCAGAAAGGAGCATCTTTCATGCACGTTAGTACTGCTACAGAAGTTACACTGATTTGGGGGCCGTTGCCACATCTAGAACAAGTAACTTGCTCCCATATAGTTAGTGTTGAACCCACAATCCCAGTCTTAAAAAATACAGTGCCCCAGAGGCATAAGCATGATTATATTACTTCTTTTTAAAACACATACTTTACAGATCTGTATAAGAGAAATATTCAAAGAAACCTCCTTTGGCATAAAAAGTCCATTGACGAAATCTGCCCTATTTAACATACAAGTTTTAGATTATTTATTTTGAGTTGGATATTTTGTTTCATGTTTAATGGCCACGTTTGAAGGGTTTTGAAAAGCAAACAACTATTCTGTTTGACTTCAGAATCTCTTCACAATGTCCAATCTTTTGACAAACCTGGGCCACAATGGAAAAAAAAACAAAACCCTGTCTTGGGCTAGCTATAAAATATACAAACACCAATGATAGCTGATAATTTTTTTAAAAATCGCCAAAATAAATCTCATAATATTTTAAGAAAGGTTACGAATTTGTCTTGGGCTGCATTCAAAGCTGTCTTGGGCTACATGTGCCCTGGAGGCTGCAGGTGGGACAAGTTTGCTCAAGACTTTCATTGACTATTTCCTGCTTCAGTGTGCTAGGAATTTTCACATATGTCATCAGCCTAGACAAAACGTGTTCCACAAAACAACAGTTTCACTAAGATGTACCTCGAGAATATTGTGCCATAATCAAATGTGTTAGGAAAATACTCCATATATTGTTTTGCTTAGAGATTTATCAGTCACATTAGTTTATTAATAGCTCTGAAAGGTCCTACAGTACAAAATAATTAGGTTTGTTTAGTGCAGAATTTCTCAAACTCATTGACCATGCAATGAATAGGAACTAGTAGAATTAGAGTTATGAAAACACATTTGAGAAATCACACATTACAGCAAACATCATCCCCAATCTGTCCCCCATTTACATGTGATGCTTCTGTTATTTAGGAAGAACCTCTGGATTTGTATTTCTTTCTTAGCAAACCAGTTATACCAAGACAAGGCTTCTCTGTCTTGCTGAATGCTGAATTCCCAGGAATGAAGAGGACCTAACATACGTTTATGTCTCAAAAATAGTTCTGAACAAATGAATGGAGGGATTCTGTTACTAAAAAATTTATATACAACCAAGGAAACACAAACAAAAAACAGAACAGTAGGATGAATATTCTACAAGACTACTGTCTTCATGTTTTTAGTGAATCAGTATTATTTATAAAATGAATTGAAGTGGGTTAAAATCAGACATCCAGTTTTATTTATTTATTTATTTATTAAGATTTATTTTATTGATTTTTGACAGAGAGAAACAGAGACAGAGAGAGACAGTGAGAAGGGGGAGGGCCCAGAGCAGTCTTCATAGTTGACATTAGTTTTCCATATAGTTTCACTCCACAGGTGGGCACAGGGCTGCGCAGGGCAGGAACTGGGCCGGGAGCCTCCCACATAGGTCCCAGCAAGAACTGAACTGGGGGCACACCCGAGTTCAGCATGTGGGTCCGCATGGGCCGGGCCGGGATTCGATCCTTGGTCCCCGGGGCTTCAAAGCGAGCGCTTTACCCACTGAGCCATCCCAGCTTTCCTGCCATCCAGTTTTAAAGGGGACAGAAAACAACAGCACTGTCCTGTTTCATGTGGTAATGTAGGGTCAGCCTAGTCTCACTGGGCTAACTTCAAGGCATCAGGAGGCTGTTTGAAATGGGACAGGACCATTGTTCTTTGTTCCACTAAAAATGGGGCATCTGGTCAGCCCAGTTAAACAGATTCAAAATGAGTAACACTCAGATGTGTGTTATAATCCTAAATTTAAAAATCTGCTTCAGAAAAGCCCACTGTTATGGAAAACTTGGAAATTAATATGGTATGTTCTAGTAGCAAACATTGACACAGAAAGGTAGAAACTATTGCTAGTTTAAAATGGAGCATAAAACAGCTTTCTACACAAACACACATATGTACATATATATATATATATATACCGTATATGATTTAGACTAAAAAAATTCAGGATGAAAATACTGTATGTAAGGTGTTAAAAGTGGTGGGATTTTTATAATTTTATTTTCTTATTCTAACCTTACTCTTCAGTGAAAGAATCCTTTCTCCCAAATCTCTGACAGATGGTAACCCAAATTCTGCTTGGATATGTCCAATCAGAAAAATCTCTACCTGGCAAGGCTGGTATGGCACTGTTGGATGATGGCAATTACAAGAAGTATGCTTCCCTATGACTTTCACCCATAGGTATACAGATCCTATCTTTAAAAATGTAACTGATATGTGGTTTGAGAAATTTGTCTTAAACTATGGCTCAAAGACAAAAGGAACAATTTAACAAAAACACAATTTCATTTCATTTAAGAATCCTCCAAGCCCCCTTGGTTATTACTACACCCATCTTATTTGATTCAATCCTCAATGTTCTGCATGGATGGTTTCTTTTTTTTTTTAAATATATATTTTTTTATTTTTTTATTTTTGACAGAGAGAGAGAGAGAGAGAGAGAGAGAGAGAGAGAGACAGAGACAGAGACATAGACATAGAGAACTGAACTGGGGGCACTCCCCAGTTCAGCCTATGGGTGCACACGGGCCGGGGCCGGGATTCGATCCTCGGTCCCCAGCGCTGCAAAGTGAGCGCTTAACCCACTGAGCCATCCCGGCTTCCCCGGATGGTTTCTTTACAACCATTACTATGCCTGGATTTAAAACACTGACACAAAATAACGTTTTAAGTCTAGAGAATAATGTATATTTATTTACTGATGACATCACAGGTATTTACCATCCTCTACTGAGTTAAAACAAATTCATATGGGGATGCCAGGATAGCTCAGTGGTTGAGCACTTGCCTCGCAATCACAAGGTCTAGGGTTCGAATCCTGACCCCAGCCTGTGCAAACCCATACACTGAACTGTAGGCACAACATTCATCACCAGCATGGCAGCCAATGTTCTCACCTCCCGTGCGGGAGGCCTCCAGTTCAGTTGCTGCCCCGTTCAGCCCCACATCCACCTGTGTGGAATAAAACCATGTCACAACTAATGATGTACAACTATGGAAACTGCTCTGCCCCCCCCTTCTCTCTCACTTTCTCTCAAAGAATAAAATAAATCTTAAATAAAGAAGTCATAAGTTAAATAAGTCATGGGGATGTAAATTACAGCATAGGGAATACAGACAATGGTACTGTAATAACTATGTATGATGTCATATGAGATGTTATATGAGATGTCACTAGACCTCATATAAAAGTCAAATTACTATGTTATATAATAGTATTTATGTGTCAACCATTCTTTTTTTAATTGTTTTTGACAGAGACAGGCAGAGAGAGGCAGAGAGAGTGGGGAGGGCCCAGGGCAGTCTCCATAGTTGTACATCATCAGTTTTCAACATGGTTTCATTCCACACAGGTGGGCGGGGGCCGCATGGGCAGTAAGAAAAAGTCATCAACCTATGTTCATTTTTTTCTCTTTTAAGAACTCTTACTAAGTAGCCCTTCTCTGATATGTCCTAGATCCCCTGCCATGGAGTTAACAGTAACTGGACATTTCTCTGCTGAGTAATGGCCCACATTTCCAGTTCAATGGAGCATCAGAGATGAGGCAGTTATAGGGAGAAGAGAGTCTGCCTGGAGAGAAGGGCCTCTGAAGGCCCTGGCCCCTGAATTCCTTCTCCTACCTCATTTCTACACAAAGGCAACCAAAGTGGATGCTCATTGTTTTCATTGTTCATTCTATAAAACTAAGTATTGAAAATAAGACCCACATTTCATAGTAAAGAGTTTACTTTGTGTATATGCAGTTTGAACAATGCATTAACTTATCTCCATCCCACAGCTCCCAACGGTATTTAGGCCACCATTGTGTTTCTCAGGTGTTAATGAAACGTGTGTCTCCGCCTCTAGCTTGTTTGTTCTCTCTAATATATTTTCCACATTTTGCCAGAGGCAGCTTCTCCACATGCAATTCTGATCATGCCATTACCCTGTTTATAATTCTTTCAATAGTAATATACAGTCCTTAGTATAGAGTGCAATCTTCTTAGTGTGGCATATAAGGACCTACAGATTTTTCTAGTCACGTCTCCAGAAATGTCCAAGCCAGAGGTTACCCTTCAGAGCACTGAACTTGTTTAATTTCCTAGATTTGCTAGGTTAGCCAATAGCTAGACCTTCACACAAGCTGTTTCTTCTACTGTATTTCTCTTCCTTTCCCTTCCTAGCCAGCAAACTGACTCCTCTTCATTTCAGCATCCCCAATTTACTCTTTAAGTGCTAAAGCACACACTCCTTCTTGGATGAAGCCTTTGCTAATGACTGATTGTTCTCCTCTACTGTGGTCTTCACCCTTTGCCTGCATAGAACTCTGTTCTGGTCACTGGATCTAGTCTTCTATCCACAGTACCACCAATGATGAGCACAGGGTAGTAACTCAAAAACATTTGTTGGACACATAGACTGATGAATAAAGCACTCTGAATGTAACACTAAAAGGAGACTATGCCCCAAAACTGTGCTAAGTGAGGCCTAGTTAAAGGAGATAGCTGGGAGACAGCAGAAGGACAGGGAGTATTGTTCATGCAGGATTGCTTGCTCAAATATTAACAGTCATTACTGGAAGGAAAAGAGATTATATATATGACTCTGGGCTAGAAATCATAGTTAATGGGTAGAAGTTTAAGCAGCAAAATTTGACTTAACAGAGATATAATTATCTGAAAATTATAGCCCCCAAAATGTAGATGTCTGCTATAAAATAAAAGAATTTCCTGTCAGGCAGAAGTACAGTGTAGAGATTGGGTAAATAAAAACCCACGTATCAGAGAGTGATTGTAGATAGCGATGGTGTGGAGAAGACAGAAATATCAGGTGAAAACACTAAATAGCCCACAGTGAGGTCAGTCGGGAGAGGCACAACAACTATGACCACTGCCCAGTATCAGGGTCTGATAAGTGCAAACCTGTGTTGTGTTTTTGATAAATTACTTCTCATCTTCACGGTAACTTTGAAGTGCAATGTTACTCTCATTTTTTTCAAAATTAGGAAACTTAGAATTTCGCTGCTTACTCAAGGACTACAGGTAAATGACAGAGCAGGATGCAATCTCAGGACTGTTTCCAAGGCCTTTACACGCTCAGGCCCTGAGGTAGAGGCTACAAGTGAGAAGATAGGATAACTGCCATTTTTCCCCCTCTGCCTGCCCCAATCACACTTCTACCATTTCTGGTGGGAGCAATCAAAACCTCTGCCTTTCCCACATTGTGTTCATGCCCGTTCAGATGGCGCTGACCTCCCACTCTTAAGACGTTTGTGTGAGATACACCTGCCTAGATGGTCTCATCCTCCTGGTTTGGAGATGGTCATGTGACTCCAGTTAAATCAGTGACACTCAATCCCACAGCTTCTGTTGTAGCAGCTTGGAGAAAAACAAACAAACAAACAAAAGCTGTTTTTTCTTTGTACCCTGGCACTGTGGAGGTCACCATTTGGAAAGAACTTATGTAGGAATAAAGGTGACAGCAAGAATAGTACAGCCAAGATAGGGAAAAAGTATGGTTCCTGATGATCTTGTTTGAATACCTAGATGCCATTAAGCGTAAAACCAACACAATCCTTGGCCACTGTATTACTGAAATAATATACTACCTCTTTACTTAATAAGCCTGTTTATGTTTTGTCTCTGTTATTTTCCATTTAAGTAAACCACACCTAATATACAGAACACCTACATACTGTTAGAATAGTAGAAAAATGAGTCCACCCTGAACTCTGAAAAATAGGTGGGATTTGCAGAACAGAGAGAAGGGGAAAAATCTTCCTCTTTAGCTACACACATGTTTATTAAATGCCCACCCTATACCTGTACCATACCAACTACTTAGAAACAGTCATCATAAAACTAATTAACTACCATCCTTGCCCTCAAGGTTCTCAGAATTTGGTCTGTACACTCCATCTACCACAACTGAATGAACTCCAGAAATTAAACATATTGCCAACTGAATCTAAATTCCTGGGAAATGCGCACGTGGAGGTCTTTTGTCAAGAGTGATAGATTACATTTTAATCTCCTATATACATCACTCTAAGTCTGAATAATGTAGAATAGGCTCAGACTGGCTCTTGTAGGCATACCACCATATCTCAGCTTGAGCATACGACTAGATAGGCTGCAAGGACAGTGCCTCAAGGTTAAGTGTGTTAGTTTGTGGCATGTTAAGTCAGCTGTGTAATGCATGGATTTATATTTCAGCTTGGTGGCTTTCTTTATGACACTCTGAAAAAAAACTGACATGCGTTTTCCTCCTGTGCAGTCCTACCTTTCTAAATCCCCTCCTCTGCAGCTGGAGATAATAAATATTCATTTCAGAGAGGCATCATCTCCACACCAGCGATCTACTGTGTTCCCAATGCTAGAGAAGTCACTGTGATGAAGTACCTCATACAAATAATTCTGGACATCACTAAACATAGCTCAGTTGCCACTAGCTTTTCTATATGTGTTGGATTCCAGGTTGACAAGGAATTGTCACCAAATTTACTAAAAAGAAACAAGAAATTAGGTCTTTAATCCAGCAACAAGACTGGGGAGTCCCTAAGAAAAATTCAAGATTACAGCAAGTACTTCATTCCATAGCTGCCCTCATGCTGTCTAAAGCCAAGGAATTGATATTTTTATCGCATTGTAGAAAAAAAATGTTGCTTCCTTACGTAAGTTATCACAGAGATCTCTAATGTTTTTTTCCCCAAAGTGGTGTAAAATGAGAAAACTTGGACAAAGGCAAGTATTAAGAGAGATTTGGGGTGGGGTCACTGAACTTCCCTTTCACCCATGCTCCTATTGACTACTCTAGTGAAAAATACATTCATGTTAAATTGCAAATGCACTGCTATTAGGGTTGAAAACTTGAAATTGAATTTTTGAAAGGGAAAAATTCAAGTAAAGTTCTGGCTTATGGAACTGAAGAGAAAGGTTTCCGAAAAGATCTTAACTGCAAGGAAAAAACTTCCTATCTGTTCATGTCAGGCCTTTGTTGAAAATCTCATAGCAAGAGGTACTGCATAGCCATGGTTTGGGGCTGAGGCCTGGTTCTGCTCCTTTTCAGTTGTGTGAATTTGGCTGGTCTTTGATCTTTGCTGTCAGTTTCCTTACCTGTAAATTAGTCACATTAATGCCAAATTTACAGAGTACCAGTAGCCATGAAGGTTAAACAAAATATGTAAAAAACACTCATCCTAGTGCTGGATGTATGGTAAGCACTAGATAAATGTTAGCTAGAATGTTGGGAATCACAAAAGGGTGAAGAAAGTCCCCCATATTTGCACTCCTGAACTTCTATGTTCTGATATTTTTATGTCTCAAGATTTGAAAGCAGAATTGACTGTGCTGAAGACTGTGAAACCATTCACTGAAACCAGGTGATCCAGTAGCACAGAGATTAAAAAAATCCTTAGGAATTAGAAGACAGAGCATACCACCTCCATTAAAATGCATTTTCCATACCCCTCATGCATAAGACAAACGAATCAGTTGAGTAAGATGAACAAAGTAATCATTGTTCCCCCTCTGGGACTTATTCCATGAATGGAAAGGATGCTACAGGGGTCAAAATGTTTGGAGGAATTGTGGAGATCCCTAGAGAGAGAAGGACAGAAGAGCCTGGCTTGGCACAAGTGGTTTGGGTTCACTCAGTTTGGATTTTGACTTTTTTCTAAGGCCCTGCAGATCTGAAGACTCCAACAGCTTCAAAAGACCCTTTGAGTCTCATGATGGTGTAGACAATGAGGTTTGTTCTTAGGACAGAATCCTAGGACAAGATCCCAGGCCCACGGAAGTCTGATCCTCAGCCTCAGGATGTTCTATTTCTCTCATGGTGGTCTTTATTATTCTTTACCTATAGCTCATTATCTCACATTCACTATGCACTTCTTGTGTGTGTGAGAAATGACTTTCTAAATATGGTTTTATGCCTGAAGAGATACTTATTGAACACTAGGGTGGGAAAAAAATTATTGGCTCTTACTATTTTATGATTATTGGCTTTTGATTACAGAATGTTTTAAGGAAATCTCTCAGCTGTTAAATGGTTGATTTTTCATATTACAGTGATTTTTTTATTATCCTCAAGTGATAAAATTAATTTCTCTCCTAAATTCTCATGTAATTCATTCAGTGTACATAGCACCAAAAGAGCAGTTTTCCAGCCTAAAGCAAACCATGTTCTTCTGTGGCTTTGTTACTAATTTTATGTGGTATCTCTTATAAACAAAATATTTACAAAGATATAGATTGATGTTACACTGCACAATAAACAAAATAAATATTAGTCCCAGCTAGGAAAAAGCACTTAGGAAACTCATGAATCAGGAATCTGTTTATGGTGCTATTACAAGGATAATTATTTTTTTACATTATGTTAAGTGCCTGTACTTTGATTATGTGTCAAGAGGTTAACATATTATTAGAGATCTGAAATGCCTGCTAAAGAAATGCAAGACATACTGAAATTCAAGCTGCTCATTATTTGATGTTTGGAACCATGGACTCTAATGAAAAAGCCACCATTCTTCAAACGAACAGGTGATTAGGGTTGACAATGGATGGCCACTGAGTAACAAAGATGTAAGTAATAAAAATTTTTATCACAATTTCTTCCATACAGAGAGATTATCACATTTTTATAGTAAACTAAATGTCTTGCAATAATATTAATACAATAGAAAATAGAATGATCCTTAAAACTATGTACATATTTTAATAACCCATGAAAAAGACAACATAAACCTGAAAGACAATAGGTAACATTTATGAGGCACATATTCTGAGCCAATTTCCATAGTTGTCACAGTTAATTTAATCTTCACAACAGCACTATGAGGTGGATATTAATACCATCTTCCTTTCTTAACATATGAGAAAATCAAAGGACAGACAGGATAAACAAATGTGTCAAAATCAACCTATATGAGATGAAAGAACTTGAACTCAAATCTAGGTAGTCTGACTGAAAGCTGAAGTTTTCACTGGGACAGAATCTTAGTGAAGTTACTGACACAGGGCATACTGAGAAAAATGTTCATGCCATATGCATGAGCAATAATGAAGGTGCCACACAGGCTTCTTTCCCCTTTACAACATGTTAAACAAACTGCCCTGAAGGATTTATGTGGTCAAGGAGCTATCACATGAGAAGAAAAACAAATTCTCCCCAAAATGTTTAGCCTTGGGCTTATTTAAAAGCTCTTAACTTGATAATTATGAGTATTATACAGGGACTCTCTTTATAAAAGTAAACTGTTTTTTTTTTAAAGATTTATTTATTGTTTTTGACACAGAGAGAGAGATACAGAGTCAGAGACAGAGAGAAGGGGGAGGGCCCAGAACAGTCTCCAAAGTTGCACATCATTGGTTTTTCCACATAGTTTCATTCCACAGGTGGGTGCGGGGCTGCACAGGGCAGGAACTGGGCCGGGGTCTCGCCCCGGTAAGAACTGAACTGGGGGCACTCCCCAGTTCAGCATATGGGTCCGCATGGGCCGGGGCCGGGATTCGATCCTCGGTCCCCAGGACTGCAAAGTGAGCGCCTAACCCACTGAGCCATCCCAGCTTCCCCTGTAAACTGTTTTTTTTTTTTATAAACTTAAGTTCTAAACCCAATCAAACATTTCCCTAAAGAGTACCATGGGTCTCAAATTATGGATTACAGAGCAGCAGATCAAGAAATGCTTTTAGTAGAGGGTCAAAAATCCAGTGTTTATGCTTTAAGCATAAATAGTAAGTTCTTCCAGTGGTTTGGGAGTGGGTGGGATATAATTATGTCAACTATAAATGTGTTCAGTTGTGTAACCATTGAAGTTAATTACCTACTACACTTTCTCTGGATAGGAGTCTATCAGCCTCAGAGGTAAATGACCTGAAACTGTCTTAGATTTTACATGACATGTCTAAAAGCATTTTTAAAAACATATAAACTACATGTGTGTCCAGTACTAGGCTAAGTATTTTGAAAGACATAATAAATGCAAATGTTCAAAATAAAGTCTGAAGAAATCACCTGTGGAAACAGGATAGAATACTGGCTGAGCATTCAAATTCAGAGGCAGACAGATATGATTCACAAGGGAGGTTTATGGCTTATCCGCAATGTAAGGTTGGGTGAATTACATAGCAATATCTCTTGGTATATGTCCTTTTATGCAAAAGATGTTTTCTGTTTTTAATTCATGCGGTGATCACATATTGAGCACTCATTTAATCATGTATATAAAATATAATTTTAAATACTGTGATGTGGCAGAATTTAATAAAATATCTCTGTTCTTAAGGAGCTTATGATCTGGTGAGAAATATATAACAAAAAATTATATTAATTTCCAGATTCTTACATGCTATTCTAAGACTGTCTACACTTGATGACAAAAAAGAAGAATTCGGGCATTACCTATTGGATTATGTATTAATATATAAGGAGAGAGTATGAGAATTGACTTAAATTTTCTTCTACTGCCCTAGTTCCAAGGTAAATCACGGATGTCTGACCATATATTATCTAAATGAATTGACCCATGATTAGACACACAAATTCACCTTAATTCAAAAATGGTGGGAATATATTTGTTGATATGATTGTTTGTGTGTGCCTGCATGTATGGGTATAGTTTTGTGTGTGTGTGTGTGTGTGTATGTGTGTGTAACGATTGAGTACTGGAAACATTTCCCACTATCTCTAAAATGTAGAGTACATTTCCTTTTTTATGTGGAGAAGCATTAGATGTGAAGTCAAATTTTGCACCATATAATCTATTCAACATTTCCACAGTCAGCATATAATGTTTAAAGATAGTGTAATATTGTACATTTTCAAACCTGAAATCCCACTACTGTTTTTTTTAAATCCCGTTTAAAGGAAAATTCAAATCAGTAAACAAATATCCCATCATCATTGCTCATAATGTTTCCTCAAAGAGAGAGAGTATATTCCATTACTCAGCAACTCTATATGTATATGAGTAGTAAAAACGGAGAAAACTAGCCAATATAAAGTCTTTCATTGGTTCTACCTTCCTAACCCTCTCTTTCCCAATAGTTTTTATAGTTTATTCTCCTGTAGAAAAATTTAAAGATGGTTGCCCTGAATCACCCCAGATTTCCACTGTATTAAGGTACCCTTGAGAAATTAAATGTCAACATCTCAATATAGTGAATTTTGTACTCCAGAGGCTGAATGGTACTCAAGGCTCAATGATTAAAACTGTAGCTATAAATGGAAGATTTCTCTTCTATTATAGTATTAGTGAGGTTTCAACCACGCTCTTAGCTGAACTGGAAATAAGGTCTGGAACACACTCCACAAGAAAATATGCCACTCTAAAATAGAGATAGAGTGAGATTTCTTTTGAGTTGGCAGCACACAAGAATGGTATCTCATAGTTCCATACACTCACGTCTTCTATAATGAGTTGGAAAGTGGAAATAATCTGTGAATGATCCACTACTTTACACCTTCACATCACACACTTTCTATAATCAAGGAGGATTTCACATTTCCATTCCTAACTGGACATCATACTTGATGCCACAACCCATTCTGGAAAGCAAGGGGATAAGGAGGGCTATTAGTTTTGGTGACAAACACCTACCACTTCCCTTTCCTAAGCATGACAGGCCACTGACAATAGGCCACTGGCCTGTCTTCAGGGAGGCAATGTGAACACAACTGAAAGATTTCTAGAAATCTGGCAGTGATCCCTGATTCTATTCTTTACTAGTCATGTGATTTGATTTTGACTAAAATATGTAAGTTCTGCTTATTTTTTTTCCTACCAGTAAGATAATGACCATAATAACTACCTTAGAGGACTTATGTGAGGATCAAATAAATTAATCATTCAAAATTCCCAAATAAGTATAAAATATGTAGTAGCTCAGTACTTACTACTTTTCAGTTTATTTCTTCTCCAAATAAGACAGATTTTCTCAAAACTGTTTTTCTTATAAAAATAATTCACAGTAATTATAAAAAAAACTAGAGACAACAGAAAAGAAAAAAGAAGAAAATAGTAAAGCGTAACCCACCACCTACAAATAGCCACTGTTAAAAGACTATTATATAACCCTCCAGAAAACAAATATAAACCATATTACATAACGATATTATATATGTTATTACTTCTTAAATTTAAAATATATCTTAGATTTCTTCTATAGTATTATTTTAATGTCTATCAGGAATTCTCAATTTTAAATAAAACCAATACTCTCTTACTGATTGATGTGTGTGTGGTGTTTTAGTACAATGTTTTTCCTATTAATATTGATAACGTTGCAAGGAATATCCTTAAACATTACATTTTCATAAACTTGGTAAACAATTTCCTTAGGAAATTATTATTTCCTAAAGAAATAGCTATATCAACATTTTTTCCATAAGACTTATGCCCCCTTTGCCCCCAGCTGCATTTAGACTCTTTTTCAATTTAAAAAGTGAATAACCCAATAATATGAACATTTGAAGGGAGACATCCCCAAGGGGGAAGTTTTGACTCTTATGTATGAAATGATCAGGAACTGAGTTTAAAGTTATTGAAATTCCCAAGATGAATTCTAACTCAATGAGCTCCTGTATTATGCTTTAGATTAAAAAAATATTTCAAGCTCAAAGATGGTTTTCAATATGATTACGTCCTTTCTTTAAGTACATATGGCCACAGGGAATCTTACCAATAATTAATTTGCACCTGGCAAACTTCTCCCAAGTGCTGATCTTTGAGGCTTGCTAGAGGACACAGTTCCAGGTACTGTGATGGTCATTAGCATGGCCAGCCAGGTAGAAAGTACCACTGAGCCTCAAGGCATTAGGATTGCTAAAGTGTTCTAATAGGCAGAATCTAATCTGAACTCAGCAGGGCATGATCATGTAACCCCATAGAGTTTAAATGCACTGCCTTTCTCTTTGTTAAAGAATGGCTAGAATTTCCCAGTGAGCTTGGGCAGAAGGCAGCAACAAGTCTGTCATGCTGATGAAGACCTTTGAAGCCTGAAATATGAGATAGCATAATCAAGACAATAATATCAACACAGCATTCTTGTCACAAAATCCCTTTGTCTCTAGCAGTTTTACTCCTACTCATCAAACTAACAGAATTTTGTTTTGTTTACAACCTTTCAAGTTACTTGATAGAGGGGGCAGAGGGCTCATGGAAGGTCACTTATTTTATTCCCTCTCCAGGTGGGCGCTGTTCTGTCCTCAAATGGGTCCTGACTCAGGAAGCCTCCAGTAATTCTGCTTTTGTTGTTGGGAGTCCAGCTATACTTTCATTATACCACTTTGGGTAAAATTTGCTTTACTAGGATCTCTTGGTCTAGCTCAAGATTATTTAAGTTTCTTGACTGTCTGCAATATGAGATATTGGGTTGTTTCTTAAAGAAACATTTGGAACTACTAAACTTTTGAAAATCAAGAGATAAACAATGCTTTACTGTTAACTGTCTTTAAAAAGCTACTGTGAAGTAGGGCAGTCATGAAAATACTACTTTATTGCATGTGGTATCTACTGAACAATTACCACGATTAGGTAGTTGGTCACCAAAATAATCTACTCTGAAAAAGAAAGAAGAGAAGAAGGTGCTGACAGCCTCATAACATGTGGACCCAACAGGCCACATGCACAATCTCACTATATGCCAAGATGGAGGAATATGAATATGAATATGAATATGAATATATATATATATATATATTAGTACACACACACGACAAGAAGAGAGGAAATTAGAACCATAGAGTGTTTATAAAAGAGACTTAGTACCATAGAGTTCTAGGAGCCCAGCTCTGCCCACAGACCTCCCAGCCTGATCAGTTTTCTTAAAGTCCCAGTTCACCTTTATCAATGGAAAATACTAATTTGACCAAGAAACTGATAAGTTTTTGCATGGATTTTTGAGCGTGTTTTTGTCATGGGTTAGACCCAAAGGATACAAAAATAGAAAGAGAAGGATGACTGAAATGGATGCCTTAATATACTTCATAACTGATCCTTTCAACCATTCAAATAGCAAAGAGTGTGCCATGTAAATGTAGTTAGTAAGTTCACTCTCTTGGTATCTTGGAGGAATCACTGCTCTTCCTTTAATGAGGAGTTAGGATAGATGAAAACTATTTAGCTTTACTTCATTTCTATTAGCCATACTTAAAATAGCCCCAATGTAGTTGTATTCTTTAAAATCAATTAAGAGCCCAAAACATCATATTCCTGTATCTCTGTTGGCTCTGATACTCTGGAGTTGCAATAACTTTAAATTTGGGTTGAAAAACTACTAAATTCTACTCACCAAATCAAGGTCAGTAATCCATTAGATTCTTCCAGGCACCTTATTTCAAAGTCTATACCTTAATCCCTTTCTCTAATATTAGCTTATCAATCACTATATTTTATAGGGAAATAAGTATCAATTCTCTTATTTGAGAAGGAAAGCATGCATAGCTTCCTGAGGCTTAAATTATCACAGGTGATAAATGGTAAACATGAGGAGAACAGTATCTCATTTTGAAAATAGGAAACATATTATTAAAAAATATATATTCTGTATTGGAATTACATTAGAAGCCTATGAGATCTGTAGCATTTAAAAGCCTTAGACCAAAAGTCAGAATGAGCTTGAGCAAATCATTCTCATTGGGAGGTGGGGAAAGTAGACTATTTACTTCTCTATGGGTCCTTGTGAGTTCTGAAAGTTCTTGGCCTTTCTCCTAAATATTCAGGAGTTCAAGATTTCAATGGGTAGTTGAAAGTAGTAAAATACATGGGATGTAACCATCTCTAAATAATAGAATTATCACCCCCTCTCCAAATATCACCAATACCAGGCCTATTCAGGACTATGTAGCATATTGAAAGCAATATTAAAATACAACAAAAATGAAGTACAAGAACAATTTGGGAAACATTTTCAATCCCTGTTACAATGACCACTGGATAAATAAGATAAAAAAGAAGCATAAAAAGGCCAAGCA
>PVKE010007491.1:0-37817 GCA_004027555.1 Craseonycteris thonglongyai
AAAAAAAAAAAAAAAAAAAAAAAAAAGATGTAAATTCTCTTTGATACAATTCTACTTCTAGTAACTTATCCTACAGATATTCTAACACATCTATGAAATGATATTTTACATATGTACTCATTGCAGCATTGTTTATTATAGCAAAAAGTTGAAAATAACTTGAATATCAATAGGGAAATAGTGAAATAGATTATGATGTACTATTATACTGGACTACTTTGCAGCCATTAGGCAGCTCTACATGTACCAATATGGAAAGATTGCTAAGCTATATTATTAAAGTACAGAACTGTATGTATAGTATACTATCATTTGTTATTTTTTAAATATACCCATAATTGCTTTCATATGCATAGAATATCTCTGAAAGGATTTAAAAGAAACAAAGAATGGTTGCTTTTGGGAAGGAAACTGTAGCTGGGGGACAAGCTTGAAAAGGAATGCCCCAAACATGCAATCTGAATATTTCTAAAATATTTCATGGTCATAAGCAAGGAGCCTGGGAAAAGCCCTGTCTCCCACCTTTCTTTGCATCATTTTATAAGTTATCCACATAAGTAAGATTGCTTCCCATTCTGGTAACATTTGAACCTGAAGAGAATGAGAGGGAAATGAGGCCTCTATTCCTGTCTTTGTCTTTGTAGAGTTTTTTCCCTAGCTCTTTGTAGTCTTTGGCATGCCAACAACACATGCCAAATCTTCCTTTTTCTGTTTACGACATGTTAGCTGGTAGGGCCTTGCCTTGGGAAGGTTGAAATGAGTAGAGTGAGATAGGGACCAACAGCAGATAAAAAATATATAAATCATGATAGAGAAAAAGAAAACCTTATAGTCCAGTCTTCTTGTGTTGACAGTTGATGTATAGTGAATAAATATATAAAAGTGTTCAATTGTGAAATAGCATTTGGATTTACCATGGGGAATCTAAATTTTTAGAGTGCCTCTTAAAAAGAAATACAAAGATGACTGTCTCAGTAATTTTTATGTTTTCCAGATATTTCCTTTAGATGATTAGCAGTTTAAAAAACAAAGGAACTTTAGGTTGCGGCAGGGGAGCCCTTTATATATTTTTTTATTTTTATATTTCTTTTTAAGAAACAACACTGGTTGAGGAAACAACATGAAAGCAAGTGCCTGAGAGCATGGCAAAGGGTCCTTTGCATGTTTTTAAGCTAGTCTGATTATGTCAGATTAATGATGATATAACATAAGATTATTAAACACCTCCAGTTCTCATCTCCTTTGGCTGTCCAGTTCTCCTGGGAAGTGATTGTCTTGAAGAGAACATAAAATAGAATGAAGGATAATGCTTTAGCCTAGAGGCTTTTCAGAAGAAACTACAGCAGGATGTGAACATTCTGTGGCAAACAAGCCTCCAGGGACAAGTTCTGTTCCTGTTATAGGAAAAGAAATCTCTGATTCCAGGTGGGTATGTTTAATTCAGGAAAAAGATTTTTGAAACCTTATATATGATTACTCATAATAAGCATCTGCTCCAATCCATCTGTAACTATAAAATATTTAATATTTTGATGTCAATAAAAGCTCAAAGAAAAAGGTGATAATTGGAAGAAGACTGAGGTAGCAGTGAATTGTGAGGCCATCGTGTAGTGCTCCAAATCTAAATCTAAAAGTTATTTTTGAAGCATAACATGTTAAATAAAATAATTATTGGTGGCATATTCTGCAAAAGATAAACAACCTGACTACAGGGCCATTTCCCAGATAACTCATGTGACTGGTGGAACTGTAAAACATGTTTTAAAAGGTCCACACCTTAAACCACAGAAACTGAAGAAACTTAAAGGTAAATATAGTCTGTTATGTGGGAAATCTGTAATTAAAATTAAAAACCTAGCTGTTATATAAAAAAAACCTAGCACAACTCTTTTCATCATCAGCAGTAACAATTTAATGCAGTCTGTACATGTTGGATGATTGGTCTGCCATGTCACTTTGGCACATTTTTTTTAACCCCTGTAGCCTTAATGTCTGACAGGATTTGCGTCATTGATGCATATCACTGCCTATGTGATGTCAGCATGTAGGTATGCAGTTACTGATACATAGTTAACCTAACATGTAGTAAATCCCAAGCACTGTTTCTTACTAGAATCACAAAAAATGATTCATCATTGTTCACATTAGACTGATACTAAAAATAACACTGTATCCATGCAAGTTAATGACAGTCTTTGTAGCTTTCTGAACAAGAATACTAAAAATAACTTCTTGTTTAGAAACAGGTGAATACATCTTGTACTTAAAGTTTTAATAAACGCATGTCCAACTTCAAGTTTTTTATCTATATACTGTTCAGTTTGCTAAAAATAGATTCTAACCATAATACAATAATCATTCTTCAAACTTTCTTAGTGTGCTTATCACTGATACATGTAAATCCTCAGCATATCAATTATAGAAATTTTCATTTACCTGTTAATGAATGAAATTGCTCATAATTCTGATTCATATTTTGGCCCCTAATCATCTAAGCAGTGAATAATGACCTTGATCTTTTCGTCTATAACTTCCATCCTCATTCTGTTCTCAAATTATGGTCACCAACTTAATAAATTCCTAGACTCAAATCCTTTGTTAATTGCCTGCCTTGTGTGAAATGTTGTGAGGTGTTGTGTAGTCTTAAACAAATAAGCATTTCCTATTAATAGAGTGATCTTATGTCCCAATTTGTCTAGATCATTCTTAGTTTATACCTCTCATCTTGGTATCTAACCAGTTTAACATTTGTCCCAGACTTTAGATTTATTAACAGAGTATAATTGGTAGTTTCATTAAAGTAATCTATGGCATATATGGTTAACCATCATCTTGCATTTCCGGCCCCTGCCATGATCTCTTCTAAGTAAGCAGTTTATCCATCCATCTTTTATTTTCACTTTAACCTGTGTTTAAATCTTATAAGCAACCAAAATAAACCATTTCTCTTTTCCTAACCCTTGCCAGAAGCAAGTCAAGGATAGTAGTTAAGGGACTTAGTAGTAAAACAAAGAACTCCTTCCATTCTTCTGGAGGTAGTGGTGGCAGAACTGTGCAATGCTACTGCCCTTGCTAGCCACTTGGTAGCTGTCATCTGGCTACCAATTGGAAAGATCAATGGGAAGATTAGATGAATGTGAAATACATACAGTAAATAAAATCTAAATATTCCTGCCACAGAATACATTAAAAATAATCTGAATGGTTTTATTAGTTTTATATAAATTTATAACTATTTATTATTGGCAGTGCTTTTTTATTTTGCAATAAACCCTTTCAGCAATAGTGAGCTAAAAAATTAAATTTAGTGAAACATTCAAAAGAATTATAAATAGAATTCAAAGAGTTTTGATTGTAAAAATATTTGAAGGTATTATAGTACCAGTGAAAATATTTAAACTGAAATATTTACACAATTCAGTAAGATAAATAAAAAAAAAAAAATAGAACTGAAAATATCCTCCACTTAGCAGAGTTTGCTCCCAGTTTACCAGACAGCACCTCAGAATCAGTATTTTCTTAATATAAATATCGTGGTATTAAGTTAACATAATATAGAAAAGAGACAATTGAAGATATTGGCAGCCTCAAATTTATTAACCATAAAATACAGTATTTGAGGGCAGTTTTATGAAAAAATTAAAAAGCAGACTGCATTGAAAATAGAAAATTTTCACCTAAATGCCAGTCATATGGAATTCTAGACAGATATAGTTAACAGATTGATGAAAATGTGTGGATATGTACTAAGAAAACATATTTCGCTTATCATATCTAGTAATCAGATATTCAGTATAAAGAAGTTTGGAGGGAGACGGAAAAATAAGTTTGGTCATCTATAACTGAAAATTTTTTAAAGTGAGGGGAAAAGGTGAAGGGGAATAAGAGGTTCAAATTTCAAGGTATAAAACAAGTAAGTCATGGGGATGTAATGTACAGCATTAGGGAATATAGTCAGTAATATTATGAGAGGATGCCAGGGTAGCTCAGTGGTTGAGCACTTGTCTCTCAATTGCAAAGTTCCAGGGTTTGGTTCCTGGCATCAGCCCGTGCAACGCCCCTTATGCTGAATTGCTGTGTAACTGGTAACTGCCAGGATGGCTTGGCAGTGAAGTTCCTCGCCTACTATGAAGGAGGCGCCAGTTAGGTTCCCAGCCTGAGCAGCCCACATCCACTTGTATGGAAACCATGTAACAACTAATGGTGTACAGCTATGCAGACTACTCCGCCCCCTCCCCCCTTCTCTCTTCTCTCACCTTCTCTCAAACAACAAACATTAAAAAAAATAATATTACGATAAGCGTGATACAGTGGCAGATGGTCACTGACATCATGGTGATCGCTTCTTTAGATATATAATTGTTGAATAACTGTGATGTACACTTGAAGCTAATATAATGTGTGTTAGCTATATTTTAATGAAAATCTTTTAAAACTTTATAAAACATACTTTAATGTACTGGCATATATTTTTTAATAAAGTACTTTATTTAAAAATATTTTACTAGAACTCCTTTTCATATCCCTCAATATTAATACAACCATTTTTTCAATCAATAAAGAATTATTTTTTAATTACGTAATTTTAATGATATTTTAGCTCCCTCTTTTTCTTTCAGAAGTGTCCTAGATTAGATGATGATAATATGGTTACCTACCTCTGCTCTGTTTTCTCCCTCTTTCATCATCAGATCTTAGCCAGCCTTGAGGACAAATCATTCTCTCTCTTGCTACGAAAAGTTACTCCCGAATTCTTATCCATAGATTTGGGGAAATGTCACCAATCTAGGAAATAGGAAAACAAGAATAATGAAGTGGTTTTTCATTAAGCTAAATGTATTCAATTTAAAGACTTTTTAGGGGAAGCCCGGATGGCATGGCTCAGCAGGTTAAGTGCCCCCTTTGCTGTCCTGTAGACTGAAAATTGAATCCTGGCCCCATCCTGGGCGGACCGTATGCTGAACTGGGGTGTACTTCCTATGCGGGAGGCCCCCAGTTTGGTTGTCACCACCCACTCCCCAACCCGTTTGGCCCCTGGCTCAAGGGGGTGTGCCTCCAATGGGGAAGGCCCCCAGCCCAGTTTCTACCCTGCACGACCCCTGCCCACCTGTATGGAACAAACCATGTTGAAAACTGATGATGTACAACTATGGAGACTGCTCTAGGCCCTCCCCTTCTCTCTGTCTCTCTCTGTCAAAAACAATAAAATAAATCTTAAAAAAAAAAAAGTTTTTAAAATCTTATTATTAACCCCTTTCAACTACTTTCAGATTAACCTTTTTTTGACTTTGGGATCCTTCTTAGTTCTTCACTAGCCTAATGTGTCCGTAATCCATTTAATTGGGAAGTCACTCAGTGTGAAGGTCATGGAAAGCTGCATTTGTAGCATCTAAAGCTGTGAGTCCCATGAACAGGCACTTAGGCATGCTGGCAGAAGTCTTTTCTGAAAGCCTTGAGATATATCTTTGGCCCTCTGAGCACACTATGAGTCTGGAAAACACTGGAAAGCATGGTTCCCATGGTACTCTGAGTCTTCTCCTGAAGACTCAGAAGAAAACATTTTGTCGGTTGCAGAAGAGCTGAGCCAAGTTAATTGGTGGAAATGGAGCAATGTGGCTGATGTTCTCTCAGTCCAGGTGATGCAGCCTAGCCCTGTGTGCAACCAGTGTTAGAGCAGGAGGTGGGGAAGGGCTGCTTCTCAGATGTGGCCTTTCAGCCAGAAGATTTGGAGATACTCAGAGTATTTACTAAAATGAGCCTCAGAAGGAAAATCAGTTTTCTAACCTGTGACCTTTGACATGAATTCTTTGTCTTTATTTTTCAAACAATGTATATTAAAATTTCTAGATTGCAAAAAGAAAAGCCTTTCTTTATGAAATGATGTGATAATATAGGATAGACTTCCATCTATAGGTCCTTAATTCTCCCTTCTTTCCTTTTAATAATGTCATTACTTGGCCTAATAAAAAAGGCTGGTTTTATCTTAATGAGTCTCCAGAGTTTGTTTTGAAATTTTACTGGCACATAAATCCAAATATTTAGGAAATATTACATTACAATATATCTGTCTGTGAGTATATGAACCATTCATTGGCTAATGTCTAGCCTCCTAACCTCATCTATCTACCATAACCCCCCGGTCACTCCAAAATATATCTGGTTTTAGGCTAATCCTCACATTGGCTTCCTATTAGTGTGCATAATAGAAAGTAAAACTTTTGTTAATTTGATACTTTAATATAAGTAAAGGGAGAAATTACAGAGAAAGAAAATATTACTGTATTGTCAGATCTACAAGATGACTACGCCCCTAAAAATTAAAAGAGGAAAAACGTGAGTAAGCCAATAAGATAGACTTAATAGAAATCACTCCCTAGTAATAGACCTTTTCCCCATAACGTACTTGATTATTTGCAGATTTCATTGACATTTCTATGGTCCTTTGACTCCATGGATCTGCATCAGTTGTGGACTAAGCTTCATGAGTTTAAGTGCATGTAATTCAGATGCTTCTTTGGAAACTGTACCTTAATACTGCCACAGAATCAGGGTCACCATTATGGTCAGAGTCAGTATTTTGAATTAGATATAAAATTATATAGAGAGTGCCAAACATATGTATCCACACATTTTAAGAAAGGAAAAAACTAAAGTTGTAACAATATATACTGATTGCAAAAGATGAATATAGGTCACGTTTGATTTCTGCAATTACAAGTGGTGATCAAAGTGGTTACCATCAGTGTCCAGACACTTCTGATTACAGAGAGCTACTGCTTGAGCAATGTTGACCAAAGTGTCCATTTGTATTGCTGCTCAAGCCATTTCAATTTATCATGGGTCTCAAACTTATCGCTAATGCATGCAATTATTAGACATGTTTTAGGTTCTATTGCACATTCACCCCCTCCATTGTCATTGTAATTCCACAGCACTCTTGAATTTCAAATGCCTCTTCAAAATGGTCTTGCGCTCCTCAAACAACAACCGTATTTCCACCATTTTCTTTGACTGTCTTGCCTGTCACATGGTGATGCTAGCATTCATTTAATCAACGCCATCTTTTGAGTGAACCTCATACTACACATTGCTACTGTAATTCAACTTCAAAAAGTAAGAGATAACATCTCTTGAAATGTGTATATTTTTTTTGGTACCCCTGGTATTTGTAGAAGAGTAGGAGAGTGGCATGTTTCACATCCGCACTCTTAAATTTATATATTAATGACTTGAAACCATTTTTTGCTGAGCTGAGTGAGTCTGGCTTTTAAATTTTATGGCATGAAAATAACTCGTAATTACCATCTAAGAGCAGCCTTAATAAACAGTTGATCGTGTTTATTTATTGACAGAACTTTATAAAATAAATGTCAGCTCTTCCAGCTTTTGACTTGCCTTGTATTTAATAATCCCTTTTTGCTAGTCAGCTGTCTTGCTATCTTAGCATTTCATTTTGCAACTAGTTATTTTTGAGGGTACATTGATTAATGTTAGACATTTATTGATGTTTACTTGATATTATATACTATATAGCAGAGTAAGGACTGGGTTATATCTTCTTTAGTCTTTTCATGCCAAGTTTAGTCTATTGGAGCCATGTTCTATGGCAGTTTAAGACATATAGTTCTTGATCAGCAGAAGGTAAGGACTAGCTTGACAGTGTAGTCCATGGTGTCTTAATTTTAATCATGTTTTCAACTCATACAAACCCAAGAGGTTTTATGGCCCAACTCTTAAAAGGGCATAAAAACCAGTCTCACTTCATATATATATATATATATATATATATTTTTTTTTTTTTTTTCAGTCTTCATTTTTCTTATATTAATTTTCCCTTTTCAATTTGTCACCCATTTTGTTTGGGAGGGGTGGGGTTAGCTTTTGTTTTTGGTACTGTGTGTCTCAGATCTCCTTATCTTCTAGAATAGGTTTGGCTATTAAGTGATTTACTGTTTTCCATGTGATATTAAGTGATCCATGTAAGAAACTTAGAATCTTTCTTCACAACAGTTTCAGTGAGATACATTTAGGTATATTTTGCCTTATCATTATAGGTGTATTGTGCGGGGTCTTACATCCAAATGTTCAGTGCTTTTCTATTTGTGTTTTATCTTAAAGTGAATTTTGGTATTGTGCTGTAATTTTCTCACTCATTTTATAATTTGTAATATATGCTGTACAACAGGCAGCATAATGTAATGATAAAGAGCATGATTTCAGAGCTAGACCACCTAATTCTATCGACAGTTTACTAGCTGTGAGACTTTGCAAGTTACAGTCTCTTTCTACCTTAGTTTCACCTGTAAATGGAAATAATTGTTATTGTACTTAATAGGGATATTATGCAGATTAAATGAGGTAATATCTATAAAGCACTTAGACCACTGCCTGGTATCCATTAGGTACTTATAAACAATGTCATCCAAGTATAGTGCTAGTGCTTGTGTTGACAAAGCCTACCTGAATATCAGTAGTTTAAGAATGTGTTAAAATGTCGTCAAGAAGTCCAAACAGTTGGTATGCTATGCTATGTCATGCTATCAATTTAAGAGAGCCTGCTGCAAAATATTTGATACAATGTTGTGAAAATAAAAATCAGGTGTATTTTAAGTTTGCTAAAATTGTCATATGGGGAAACCAGGATGGCTCAGCCCGTTGAAGTGCTGGTCTTGCAGCCCTGGGATCCGAGGATTGTATCCCGGCCCTGGCTCCGGCCCCAACCCCAGCCCGTGCGGACCCATATACTTAACTGGGGTCTGCCCCCGGTCAGTTCTCGCTGGGGCAAGCTCCCCATGTGGGAGGCCTCTGGTTCGGCCCTCGCCCCGGGTGTGATTCCCATATAGGAGGTCCCCAGCCCACAGGAGTGTGCCTCCCATGCAGGAGGCCCCCCTGGCCCAGTCCCTGCCCTGCACAGTCCACGCCTATCTGTGGAGTGAAACTATATCAAAAACTGATGACGTACAACTATGGAGACTGCTCTGGGCCTCCTCTCTCTCTCTTTCTGTAAAAAACAATAAAAAAAAATCTTTAAAATTATGATAGATTCCAATAAGAAAGGAAAAATGAAAATTATGCTTCTCATTGCATAATACATTCTTATAATTGTAATGTTCTCAGTGCATCCTCTCACTTTGTTTATTTTTATAGGAAAATTGACCAATGAACATTCTTGAATTAACAAGGTCTGTAAGAAACATAAAAAACATCTAATATTTTACTTATTACTGAAAGATCCTTGAAAGTATGGATATGTCATTAACCCTGGGCATTAGTTTTGTGGCAACTGTGAGGATAGTTGAGGATAGAAAGGGTGTAAAACTGAGTCTTTTTAGAAGGATACTGAAGACGGTTGAAAATACTGAGCAGGACAGACATTACAAATAAAGCAAAGAGCCAGTAGAGAACTTGAGATCAGACCAAGAGTAGAAGTGGAGAAATAGCTTTGACCTAGTGAAGGAACAATGATTCTTTTGAAAATAACATTGAAAGGGTTCAATTGTATGCTGAGACATGGTTGAGATTGGGTTGGGGAGGTCCTTAGAAAGTGATAAGGATCTCTAATAATCACTCTAGAAACCAGGGATAAATTCCTGAAAGGATTCCTGAACAATGATGACAGCTGAGTTAAAATTGGAGATAATCAAATTCATAAACATACCAGTTGGAGTACTATTTTATTTCTACAGTTCAGGTCTAAGGTAAGAGAAGATAATTATCTGATTAAAGTTGGGGATTTTCAGAGCAGAGATAGTAAAAGGAAGACATGGGTAGGAAAGGAAATCAGTCTATGAAGGCATTGTTGGATCAGGAGAAAGGGGAGATTATTACACGGAAAAACAAATGTAGAAGAAAGAGAACTGGAGATATGAAAGATAGATATGGTGGCTAGAGACTGAAATATGAAAGTTTAAGATTTCAAAAATGAGATAATATCTTTGAATATAGTTTACTGAAAGAATGGAAGAGAAGAGTTCAAGCAAGTTTGAGACTGGGTTCTTTTGGACATTAAAGCCATCATGCTAATGGTCAAAAGTTGGAATAGAGAAAAAATGAACTGTGAACTTGGTGCCCAGGTTCTTAATAAATGAGTGAGAATGACAACAGTTAGAAGGGTGGCATACTCGTATAACTGGAACTCAAGGAAAAGGAAACTTTACCACGAAATGGGAACAACAGTGGTAATGGGAAGCAGCCTTAGGGTATCTAGAGACTGCCTCCTGGGAGAATGGGAAGCCTCTTCTCCAGGGGCGCGCTGCTAGAACTGCCCGTGTGGAGAACCAGGTTTCTTTTAAAAGGAAGCACATGAACAGGTATTCTGTAAAAAGTTTGAGGACATAAGTGATTTTTAATAGGAGGAAATAATCTAGTGAGTACAATTGGAAGAATTGAGAAGATGATCAGTTAAAGAAAGCTTCAAGAAAAGGAAACAGCTGTGTGAGAATGTGAGCCAAAATGAGGAAGTGGGTAGAGGGGCTTGCTTTTTTGTTTAGGGACTGCAGATCAGAAGGATGGTTGGAACTACAGAGAGATGGAGTCCAACATTACCAGCAATTCTGTCGAGTTTCTGTTACCAGTAAGTTTTGCTCTTCAGGCCAGCCTTGCCTTATGGTAGGAACTCGGAAGTTAATTACCCTTCCCCTTGTATGAGAATGGTCTTTTAATGTCTTAACTCTGGAGTATCTAGCATGTCTTTATTGAAATAAAGTTATCCCCTGCCAGTTCTTTTCCATTTTTTGGGGAGACTAGCCCTTTGAACATAGTTTCCATTTTTTTAAGTATAGCTTTATTATTAGATAATACTGCTTTGCCTCATTGTGCTTTTGGCAGATTACTTAACTGCTTTCCCCCTCAGTTTCTTTACCTAAATGATGCCTACTTCAGTTATTGTGAGAATTGTCAATACATGTAAAACACTCCAAATGGTGCCAGCACATACCCTGCACTATGCAATTTTTATTTTTGAAACAGTGATCATACTTTAACTTATATTAACTATTTGAGTAGTGCCAACCAATACTTTAAATTTATCTAATTTGATTCTCACAATTCTATGAGATTATTTTAAACTTTTTACAGAAGGAAACTGAGACTCAAAGAGCAGTAAATTGCTTTGCTAACAAATATCAAAGCTGTTATTAAAACTTAGATCTTTTTATACAAAAATTCATTTTTTTCCACTGTGTAACTTGTTACAAATCACAAACATTATATATTTGCGTTATATTTGCGTTAGCTATTAATAAATTTCATTAACTTATAGAGCACCATAAAGTAATGAAAAGATTTCCAAAAGTTTTTACAGACTTCTTCCCCTCTTGTAATCTTTGTATCATTCCTGGTCTGCACTGTTCTTGGGTAGAGTGCTTGCTCAGAACCTGAACCTTTGACCTGTCTTTTCAGGTTTCATGGATGAGTAAGAATGCTGTATCTACCAAGTATCTGTATTCCAAGTTAAATCTTTAAAAACAAACAACAAAACCCCACAAAATCAAAAAAAGAAGGTAAAACCAACAGTAAAAGTGGTAGCCTTTGTTGACGTGGGAGGTAAATGCTAGCCTGACACATAAAAAAACTCACACTTAAGGAACACGTTGATCAAGCTTATGTTCTTAGTTCTTTATGGGCATTCCTTAAGAGGGTTGAATATGGAGAGTGGATCAAGTTACACAAGGATATTTCAGAGCGAAGCTTCTAAATTATGTCATATGTATCCTAAATTTGACAAGTAGCAGCCTGGGTAAATAAAATTTTTTAAATTTTGCCTGTGATGTTATCCGAGGAAAGTGTAAACAATGAAGCGTTTTACATCAAATATATATTTCTGCACATGTATTTTGATGAGCTGTTTAAATTGGATCATAGTCTGAAAGATTGTCAAATTCAAGGCAGCGGCAGTAGAAATCATTTAACCATTTATACTAAACGCTGGCAGCAGGAACATCTTTTTTTCACCTTCCTTTTCTGAGGTTCACGGCAAGTCACATGATAGCATCACGTGACTCGGTCGAGGGTTCTTTTCCTCACAGCTTCCCCCCCCCCCAAAAAGAAAAAAAGAACTACGAGCTGTTCTCCAATTAAAGCTGTTAACGTGTTGTACGCTGTATCCTTGTTGGATTTTCTTGTTCTCTGCTGCTACCGTAAAAACAAAATGAGTGGTAAGATTTGCTGTTTTTGAACATTCTGCTTTTATTTTAAAACAGAAAGCATTGTATTAAGCTAAAGTCCTGCCGTGTGCGTGTATGTTTTCAATAGATTTGTCGTTATAAAAATATTTTAAAGTGTTGCCATGTAATTATAAGAAGATCAGAACATAGAATTATGCTGATTTTATATTCCACAGAATATTCAAGTGTTTTTATTTTACTAGGTTTTTCTTTTTACAACTAAACTCTGAAAATTGACATCAGATTATCC
This sequence comes from Craseonycteris thonglongyai, assembly GCA_004027555.1. Classification (NCBI taxonomy): domain Eukaryota; kingdom Metazoa; phylum Chordata; class Mammalia; order Chiroptera; family Craseonycteridae; genus Craseonycteris; species Craseonycteris thonglongyai. The sequence goes on from PVKE010007491.1 coordinate 12,415, forward strand.
GGAAGCCATTGTGAAAGCTTGCTTACAGAGAGAATGTGTAGCACGTCAGCAGCTCGTAGACTTAAGAATTTCAAAATTATTAAATTTTAAGAATTTAAACTCATAGAAATTTGTGGTTTTGTTTTTTAAAAAAACAAATGTGAACATATGCTAATAATAAAATTTAACTTAGACTAGATGAAATACTATATTAAGTTATTGGTGGCACTTTTAAGGAATTGAGGTGAGGGGCTTATCAGATTTCTTAAGACAATTGGTGACTAGAATTGTTTCCACTTCTGCAAGGTTTTGGAATAGGAAATATACCCTTAAAAATCAGTAGGTCAATGACTTCCTGCCAATTATGCTCAAATCATGTAGATTATTAGGAAGCTGCTAGGTATATCTACAGTTGTTCTGATAAGGCTTTTCTTAGGCAGATGAATATTTAATGCTACAATCTGTAACAGACTTACGTTCACCAGTGGAACAAAATCCCCCTCGATGCTTTAATTAGGACTTGTATAATCTTTTAGTACTTTCTAAATTAAAAAATATTACTGGATCTAAGGAAGTAATTAAACATTTGCATTATTATGTAGGATTTTAGAGGTTGATGTTGTAGACAGGCATAGCAACAGAAATGGTGCTTTAAATATTGTAGTTTCTGCACATCATTACTTGTATTATGTCTATACAGCCAGAGTTTTATGTGTTCGGTATTGAATATTACTTCACACCAGTATTTTAGATATTAAATATGGTATCCATGAATTGTCTTTTTAAAAAGGTCTAACCGTATAGCATTTCTGCCTTGGATAAGAAAATTTACTTGGCTACAGTGAAATGATTACTTCCTAGAGAAATTAGTTAATCATTCATTATTCCTGGACTGCAACCAGTAATGTATTTACTGCTGGTTTATTTTAGGTTGGGTTTGTTTTAGTCTCTTTCCAGTATCACACTTAAATATAATTAAACGATAGTTAAAGTTGAATTTTGTACTAATAAACTATAAACTGTTTGTCAGCTTTCATATAATATGGTTTGAATTATAACATATAGTATTTATACATTCACGTTTTTAGTTAAAGAAGGGCAAACCAAAGTAGTTATGTCATTTTACAAATTTTAAAAATTTATTGTTTTTGACAGAGAAGGTGGGGGGAGGGCCCAGAGCAGTGTCCAAAGTTGTACCTCAGTAGTTTTCGATACAGTTTCACTCCACAGGTGGGTTTTAGGTAAGCTTAACCTTTGCCTTAATTTCCACATTAGGAACTGGGCCCCGGGCCCCACAAGCTGGGGACCTCCCACATGGGAAGCACACCCCGGGTGGGAGCTGAACTGGAGGCTGAACCAGGGGCTTCTCACATGGGAAATTCACCCTGATGAGAACCGAGCTGGGGGGCCCCAGTTCAACATATGGGGCCACACAGGCCAGGTCTGAGATTTGAATCTCGGACCCCAGGGCTACAAAGGAGCGCTTAACCCACTGAACCATCCTGATATCTTCTCGTTTTACAAGTTTAAATGTAACCAGCAGTAACTCTTTTACTCTGATCCTGGAAACAAACAAACAAAAAAACCCTACACTGATGAGGATTAAATTTGACAACATGTGAAAGGATCCACAGTCCCTGTCACATATATTAGAAGCTCGATAAATGTTAAATCTCTTAGGATGACAAACAAGATTTTCAAGGAATTATCTTTCTGATTCTCATCTAAATTTTACGTATTATGAATAATACATAAGGCAACTATCAGGATTCAGAAAGTTAGTTTACTATATGTGAGTTAGCTAATTGAAGTAAACCACCATTAGTTTAAAACTACTCATTTTCGTCCAGCATATAGAAGTTAAAAGGTGAGTTTTGTATGAAACCTTTCTTGCCTAGAGGTATAAAGCACATCACCAGTTTTATTTAGTAAATTAATAGGTAATGTCTTCAATTTAAGATGATTTTACTACTACTTTCTTTTTTGTTAAATTTATTGGGGTGACAATATCAGTTACATTGTTTCCAGGTGTACAGTTCTACATTACATTGTCTATACATCACTTTCTTTGTATTTCAAGAATATAAAGATAAGAGAGGCCTTAATTTTCCTTGAAAGCATCAGAGCATTCTTAAGTCTCAAATTACATCAGTTGCCAGTAATGCGTAGTGTTTTAATGTTTACTAAATACTTGTATGTAGTAGAGGTATATCCTTAGAAATGAAACTACCTGGTTTTAGGTAAGCTTAACCTCTGCCTTAATTTCCACATCAGGAAAATGTGAGCAATAATAATAACATTTCCCTAATAGAATGAGTATGAGGAGAAAAAAATAAAGGGCCTGGCACACAGTAAGTTTGTATTGGATATATATATCTATCTATATCTATCTATCTATCTATCTATATATATATATATATATATATATATATATATTTAGCTGTTATAATATTCTGAACAACTTCATGTATTTGTTGGGCTTGTTTTGGATGGGAAGTGTATTTCGTTCAAAAGTAATTTTTAGAATCATATATTACATAGCGTAATTTTTGGTAATTTACCTCCTCCTACCTACCCACCCACATACTCCTTAGTTCTTCTCTTCCCCCCTTTCCTTACCACAGTTTAGTATTTTCCTTCCTGGACTCTCCTTTTTCCTATATTCTCTTTTCTTTTTCCTTCCCTGCCTCTCACATCCTTTTCCCTATCCCCACCACTACTTTGTTATTTGGTCCTCACCCTTACTCCCTCCCCAGAAAAGGAAAGTGGCTTTAGTCTGGATTTGCCAGTAACCTCCATGCTCTTTATTCTGTTTTTCTGAAGTACCCGTATTTTCCGGCGTATAAGACGACCGGGCGTATAAGACGACCCCCTAATTTTACAGTTAAAACATAGGTTTAGGCCTATATTTGCTGTATAAGACTACCCCCACTTCCGAGGCTGTAGTCTTATACAGCAAATATAGGCCTAAACCTATGTTTTAACTAACTGTAAAATTAGGGGGTCGTCTTATACGCCGGAAAATATGGTATGTATAATGTTACCAGTAAAATTTGTTTCTTTCCTATGATTTCTGCCCTTTTTCTCCTTCATTTTTTTTTTTTTATAACTTAGATCAATTATACATACTGCAAGTTGAAAATCTACATACAAAAGGAAGTCTTTCCATATTACATTCTTTATCCGACTCTTGGGCACCTATATTTCCTTAGAGATGAGTAAGGCTCTTTGAGAAGTTTTCATTTCAAGTTATTAAAAACAAGTAGGTGAGGAGAAGATACAGTCTAAAGTTACAAGGAAAAAGGGATCAGAAGGTTAAATACCTTTTTTTTTTTTTTTTTAAGATTTATTTTATTGTTTTTGACAGAGACAGAGAGGAGGAGGGGCCAGAGCAGTCTCCATAGTTGTGCATTAGTTTTTTATATGGTTTAATTCTACATGGGTGGGCGGCTGGGGGTTGTGCAGGGCAGTAACTGGGCTGGGGGCCTCCCACATGGGAGACACACCCCCTCAAGCCAGGGGCTAAATGGGGGCCAGGGGGGAGGGACTGAACTGGGGACCTCCCACATGGGAAGCACACCCCATTTCAGCATATGGGTTCGCACTGGCCAGGGCCAGGATTCCATTCTTGGTTCCCAGGGCTTCAAAGTGAGTGCTCCACCTGCTGAGCCATCCCGGCTTCCCCCTCCCCTCTTTTTTTTTAAGTTACATAACACAAGTAAGGTTTAGTTCCTAGAAAGAATAAAACACACCTTCCAAAAGTGCCTGTTTTATCCCAGAAAGGTTAAAGGAGAAAATAAACAAGAGATAGTATTTATAAAAGTTGTTTGGAAAGGATAACACTATAAAAATGAAAGGAAATGTAGAATAAGACAAGGTATATTTTCTTTTTTTTCTTAAGAATTTTTCAGTGGGGGAAACCAGGCTGGCTCATCGAGTTAAGTGCTCGCTTTGCAGCCCTGGGGACCGAGGATCAAATCCCAGTCCCGGCCCATGCAGGCCCATATGCTGAACTGGAGTGTGCTTCCCATGCAGGAGGCCCCCAGTTCGGTTTGCTAACTGGCTCAAGGGGGTGTGCCACCCATGCTAGAGGCCCCCAGCCCAGTTCGGGCCCTGCACAGCCCTTACTCACTTGTGTGGAAAGAAACCATGTTGAAAACTGATGACATACAATTATGGAGACTGCTCTGGGCCTTCCCCTTTCTCTGTCTCTTTCTGTCTCTCTCTCTTTCTGTCTCTGTCAAAGTGTAAGGACCAAAACAATTTTCTTTGGCTAAATATACATGTATGGCATTTCTCTAACTTTATTCTGAAGCTCCCACAGAAATGACATATTACATAAGAAGCTTTCGACCCTAACAAAGCAAGTTCTAAATTTCTAACTATTCTTTCTCTTACTGCTTTTCCCTCTTGACTTTTTCTTGATTGTTTTCTCTATTGCTCTATTATAATTTTGAAATATTTTCAAAATTTTGCCTTTTGTATCTTTCATTAATTTTGGTTTTATTTTCCTCTAGGTCAGTGTTTCTAAATGTGCACATTAATCTGAATCACCTGGGATATTTGTAAAGTAAATATACTGACTAACGACCCCTGTTTACTATAAGCATATTATAATAATAAGTATCTTTAGGAGAGCCTGGAAATATGTATATTTTTTAAAGCTTACAAGGTACCAAGCAGATTTAAGAAACACAACTGCAGATAAAGAGCACTTTATAAGACAAACTTTATATTTTGCAGCAGATAAATCTGAATTTCTTTTCATAGTAATACAGTCCCTTAGTGTGAGTATTTAGTTCAGATGAAGTATTAAAGTATAAATTAAATTTTTTCAACTTTACCTTGGTATGTAATCCTGTATTAATACATAATTTCTATGGCCCATTCAGGTCCTGCTCAGGTTCCAATGATGTCTCCAAATGGTTCTGTGCCGCCTATTTATGTGCCTCCTGGATATGCCCCACAGGTATGTTTTTATGTTTTTATTTTTATACCTACATATAGTGATCATAATGTTACTGTTTAACTTTAATTCTGATTAAAAAGTACAATTTAAGTGTTAAAGCTTCCACAGTACCATATCTTTGTCAAATCTGTTTCAAGTATTTTAGTACATTTAGTGTATTTGGAAAGGAGGCAAAACTAAATTGGCAGCCCTCACCATTTGGCCTTATTTTGGGGTGTTGAATTATAACAAAATTAATTATAGTTTTATCTTCTTGAAATGTGAATAATATAAATAATATGTTAAGGGTTAAAGGTGCGTGCCTACACTAACATTTTTTTAAATTAATGATTTGCTAAGAAGTAATCCAAGATAATGCTTTCAACATTATTCATATAATGGCTCACAGACACCCATAATAATTGTATGGCACGTTGTGGTAAATAGAAGAGAATTGAGATCTGTAGAACTACAACCCTAAGGTCTGGGCTAAGGGGGTCAATATCACCGCATACCTGTAACCCTTTCCTGCACACCAGTTAGGAAGCTCTAACTGAAAGCATAAAGTACATCTAACTTGCAAGGCAAACTGAATTAAACTGTAAGCTCTGTAGGTGTTCAGTATCTTCTGCTACTGAGATTCTGTGTAGTCTGTACTCATTGCCTCAAATCCTTTTGGAAATATCATTTATTTTTGTAGCAGTGAATTTATTTTTGTAGCAGTGAATTTTGGTATGTTTGAAATTTTCTTTAGGTGCTCTTTTATTTCCTCTCTGATTATGCCAGAATATTGGTGGGATATTATGGTGGATTCACTGCATATTCTATAAAGTCCACCACTATATGAATGACAGCAAAAGAAGACCATGGTGGTGAGGAGAATGGTAGTAGTATGAGAACTAAGAATCAGAAAAGCTGGATCTAGGGGAAGTTGCGATGGCTCAGTGGGTTAAGCGCTCACTTTGCAGCCCTGGAGACCGAGGATCTGATCCCGGCCCCAGCCCGTTCGGACCCATATGCCGAACTGGGGAGTGCCTCCAGTTCAGTTCTCACCGGGGCAAGACCCCGGCCCAATTCCTTCCCTGTGCAGCCCCGCCTACCTGTGGAATAAAACTATGTGGAAAAACCAGTGATGTGCAACTATGGAGACTGTTCTGGGTCCTCCCCCTTCTCTCTATCTCTGTCTCTCTCTCTCTGTCAAAAACAATAAAAAACAAACAAACAAAACTGGATCTATACCTTGTGTCAAACCCTTGCTGGCTACATGGCCTTGCACAAATCAACTTCATTGATTTTCATTGTTCTCACTATAAGATAACGTATGTGAGATAATATAAATGAAAGTACTTTGTAAATTTTTCAGAAAAAATAGTTCACTTTAATAAACATGTATTGAATGGCACATGTGCCAAGCTCTGTATTAGGTACTAGTGACATAAAGATGATTAAAACAGTCATGCTCCTCTAGAAAATAGCTTTCTTTGAACTTTTACAGGTGTCTCTCCTTTTGGGTTCTCATTGTGTAGATCCCTCTTTCAGTGAATATATCACAGTGTTTAGTTAATAAATTAATGTTCATCGAGTATGTACTGAGTGCTCATATAGGCCAGGCACTCTTCTAGGTGTTGGGAATATATCCATAAATAGACAAAGATCTTTGTCCCTCTGTAGTTTACATTTTTGTCAGGATATACGAACATTCAGCATAATAAATGGATAAATTATATATTAGGTGGTGAATGGTATGAGGTGGGGAGAGCTGGTTACATTTTAAAAGAAGGTACTCAGGTTAAACCTCATTGGAAAGGTGACATTTGAACGAAGTCTTGATGAACAGGTGGGAGCTGGCCATGCATTTATTTGGGAAAAGAGAATTCTGGGAAAAGAAACAGCCAGTTCAAATGACCTAAGATGAAAACATGCCTGGGAACAACAAGGAGGCCATTGTGGCTGAACTGAGTTCTCAAGGCAGAAAAATAGTAAATCATGAAGTCATAAAGGTAACATGACCAGATAATATAGGACTCAACTCATCTTTATTTCCTCTATGCTGAATATAGTGCTTGTCTTATAGTATGAGTTTAAAAAATACTTATAAATCAGTCAAATAATCATCTAAGATGAGGTTCTGTTATCTTTAGGCCAAGAGCCACTAAATAATCTTCCATTATTAATACTTTGATGTTTTCACTTCTGTGCTCATGAGGAGCCTTTTAATAGGCTTATTCACTCAATGACATCTAGATATCTTGACATATAAGGCCTTATACAATTCTAATTTGCTTTTGTACCTTTCTCTTGATAAGCCTAATTACATATTTATTTTTGCAATCAAACATGACTACTCACATGCTCACTTAATATTTTCCTTTCTCTATGGTTTTGTTAATGCTGTTATCTGGGGTAATGTTATTCATTCCCTCATTTCTGCCTTTTGAAATTCTACTCACTCTTGAAAACCTAGATCAAGTTATTTGTACCACTTCTTAATTATGTATTACATACCACCTAGTATTATGATTGTATATAATTTGTATATATATTTTATCTTATGGGATTTTAAGTTTCTTGAAAATAGGAAGTGCTTTTTAATTTTTTTGTTCTGTGGTAATTCAGAGGTAGGTGTTTCATAAATATTTGTCAGTAAGTGAATGAACTTTAATAATCTTACTGGAAGAATTATGTGAGGCTAGTGGGCTATTGTTAATCTTAATTTAAGATTATCTGTAGGAAATGTATTATTTTCAATCACACAGGATAATGCAAAGACAAAAATGCAATCTCATCATTATTGAAATAATTTTAGTACCACTATGTAAAATGGATTCTAGATTTTTGTCATCAGTGTCAAACCTTTCATTCCCTGATATATACAATTTCTGATGTTAGAAAATACTTATTGAGACTCAACTTCTAGCATAGCTAAGCACTTGATAATTGTCTAAAACTTGACATACAAACAAACATATTAGCCAATTTACAAGCTGGGAGTTGAACCAAATAGAGTTCTAACAATTAAGTTGTGAATTCATCCTAGAAAAAGTGTTACGTACCTCATTGCTGAATATCACTATAGAAACCTTCAAAGTACAGGCATTCCTCTTGGGAAACTATGCGCCAATGCCAGTGCTTAGTCCACCCTTAAAAGCTATTTTGGAACTCTTTTGCTGCAATGGCTATCACAGCCAATGTCATATAACCCTTGATGTCCCGAATGTCATCAAAATGCCTTTCTTTCAATATTTTCTTTATCTTCAGGTAAAGAAAATGTCACTGGGGGCCAGATCAGGTGAGTGAGGAGGGTGTTGTAATACGGTCATTTGTTTACTGGCTAAAAACTCCTCACAGACAGTGTCCTATAAACTGATACATTGTCATGATGCAAGAACCATGAGTCAGTTGTTGGTGCAAAGTTCAGGTGGTTTTCGTCTAACTTTTTCACTCAGCCTTTTCGGTACTTCCAAATAGTCAACTTGTTGGTCCAGTTGGTACAAATGCACAATAACCAATCCCTCTGCTATCAAAAGAGATGAGCACATCATTTTGACAATTAATTTTGACTGATGGAACTTTTTTTGGATGTGGAGAATTGGCAGTCTTCCATTGTGCACTTTGGTGCTTTGTTTCAGAGTCATATTGGTATACCCATGTTTCATCACCAGTGATAACACAGACACACCTTTCTCATACCAAGATTTTTAGTGAAGATTTTTCTAACTATTTCTCTATTAATGTTTACTTGGTCTGCTATGCTTCTCAGAGTCAGCCTACAATTTTGATGTGCAATTCGACACATTTTTGCAATGTTTTTGTCAGTTCTGCTCATTACTGGCCGCCCTGACCTCTCTTCATCAGTGATTCTCTACCCTCAGAGAAGCGTTTTATCCATTTGTATACTACCGTTTTCTTCATGGCATTATCTCCATAAACTTGGACTAACATGTCCCTGATTTCACTTTCATTCTTGCCAAGTTTAACAAGAAATTTCATGTTTGTTCATTGCTCTATTTCAAGCTCTGGCATTCTTACAGCAGCACACAAAAACACGCAACCACAAGGAATGCCGCTTAGCAAGATAGCGTCCCACGTCAACACAAACACAGCTGTAAGACACTAATATATTAAGATTATGAAACCTTACTGAGTTGTTTGTGAAGTGCTGCCAACACAAGTGCACAATGGCAAGTTCATGAACTTAATTGTCAGACCTCGTATGTAGAAAACATGGGAAATATATAAAAAGGTACAGAAAACATTACATTGAATATTGTAATCCAGAGATGCTTTCTGTAAACATTTAGTATATTTCCCTTTAGTCCATTTTCTAATAAAAATGAATTTTAGACATAATCTTAATGAGCTTTATTATTGTAACTTAACAAATGTAAAGGGAAGTTTGTGGGAGACTGGCATACTTCTTAAAGACAGAAATATGTGCCAAATGAACTAAGATATCAAATGGGGAGACAGAGAAACTGTAAAAAACACAAAGCAGTTGACCCAGAAAGCAAAAGATAATAGGTGATAAAACTAAAAGGGTATTTACAGAGAGATGATTATAGATCACATAATGTGGTAGAAGGGCCTCTATGAACTCAGGAAAAGTTTCAGATTATGACTTTTAAGCTGGATTTGGTGTTCCTTTTGCCTTTATGGCAGTACGCAACAATAAGGTCAGTAAGTTTTTCAGGTTCTGTTAACAAATCTGACCTCGGTCTTTGTCTCTTCTGGGGAAAACAGCCAAAAAAAGATGGGCAGCAGTGTAAGAGACTGGAAGGTAGGATAACTTAGAGGTTTAGATGGGGATAAGGAGTTACAGTTAGAGCTAGAGAGAAAGTTTGTGGTCACTTACTGACATTGGTGTGTATGTGTGTAAGAGAGAGAGAGGGAGGAGGAGAAGGAGGAGGAGGAAGAGGAGGGGGGATAAAGAGGAGGAGAAACAAAATATCTGTAGAAAGAGCAATTAGAAAAACCTGTATTTTTGTTTAACAGCTTGAAGTTGGGGTATTTTGGGGTTCCAGGTGAGGCCATCCAGTGGAGGGGAATCAAAATTTGTAGGAATTGAATAATTCACAGAACCCTATTAGCTTGGAGTTAAGAGGGGGAAAGGCATGGAGCATTCTAGTAGAACTCTTAGAATATATTTATTTCTGGTCATACCATTCACTCAAGATTTTTTGAGCATATGCCAGGTGTACTACATCAGGCACTGGGAAGAAAATGGTAAAAAGAACAAATTTGTCACGGAATGTGTGTCCTTGTGGAGGATACGCAAAATATAAAATACCAGATTATAAACACAACCTCCTTTCTTCCGCAGCCACTTTCAATTCTGTCTACAGTATATTCAATAAAGGAAAAAAAATAGGGCTTTGCCTATAGAAATTGCATGACATATGCTAATAGCTGAATTTAATTTGTATTTCATTGTCTTATCTTTGTTTTAATTTTATTTACATAGACTAATTTGGATTATAGTTTACCTTTTTTTTCTTTTTCACAACTTGTTGGTTTTATTCTAATCATCACCTTTATTGTCAGTGTAAAATTCAATGTCTACATGGTTGGCCATTTCTCAGCAGATGGAGACTTAACAGATAGTTTTGAGGTCTCCAGTCTTACTCTGAATTTGCTGGATGCTCAAATGGTTATTTGAAGTAGAATTCTCCACACATTCTTAGTTCAGGTCTGTCTCTTTCCCACCCTCCTCCCCTTAACCCCTCAGCATCACAGCTTTTAATTTTGTTTAATTATGGTAAAAATACATGTAACAAAAAATTTACCTTAACTTTTAAATGTACAGTTCAGTGGCATTAAGTACATTCACTTTATTGCACTACCATCATTACCATCTTTTCATCTTGCAAAAGTGAAACTCTGAACCTCTTAAGCTATCTATAACTCCCCATTCTTTCTTCCCCTAGCTTATCTTCGTATTTTAAATGTTCTTTTTTAACAGAAAAATAGTTTTAATTTTGTTAAGTAGTTTAGCCATTTGCTTTTTAACCAGTGTGGTCTCACTTGTATTGTGAAATAAGAAGGAAAAAAAATAAAGATGCTATAAGTCAGGTACTTGTGGATTCTGTGCCCATAAATGAATAAGAACATAGAATTGAAACCAGACTGCCTGAGTTCAAATACTGCTAGCTCATCCATTTACTACCTGTGTAACCTTAGCAAGTTATTTAACATCTCTGTGCCTCGGTTTCCCCATCTAAAAAATAGAGCTGATAACAGTACCTATTTGTAGCATTGTTATGATTAGCTAATACATGTGCCCTGAACTTACAGTTAAGTTATAGAGTAAGACATAAGCATTTGGAAAATTAACAGATACTACAGTGTTATTTATGCTAAATAAGTGATACAGGACAGGATACAAGGTCTGTGCAGAAAAAATCTAGCCATTGTCAATATGATGAGAACAGTTACATGGCTGGGTACTTTTCAGACAGCGCTTATATTAATATATGCAACAGAAATGATAGGAGGAAGACATTACTGACACACACTCTTAGTTTTCTTCCTACCTCAATTGGTTATCCTTTCCCAATCTTTCTAAACTATATTTTACTGTCTGCTCAACATTTCCACTTAGGTATCTTATAGACTTACCAAACTCACATGTCCAAAACCTGAAATCCCAAATCTATTCCCCTCGGTGGCTTTCCTCATCACAGGTAATGGAACACCATCCTTCCATAGCCTCTTTTTCTTATTTTTCTGATGGAATCATCAGCTAATCTTTGTGTGTGTGTGTGTGTGTGTGTGTGTGTGTGTGTGTGTGTGTGTGTGTGTGTGTGCATATGTGTATATATATCTATATATGCATTCATGCAAATTGTAGACTACTTCTCACCATCTCCATTGCCACCACCCTGTTTCAAGCCACTACCATCTGTTCACTGGATTACTGCAATAGCTTCCTGAATGGTTTTCCCAATTTTGCCCTACCATGCAATCTATATTCTTAACTCAGCAGCCAAAGTAATTCTATTAAATGTAAGGTTATATCAGGATTTCTCAACCTCAGCACTCTAGACATTTTAGAACTGATACTTTTTTTGTTTCAGTGGGTTGTCTTTTGTGTGGTAGGGTATTTATCAGCATCCCTGGCCTCTGGCCTCTGCCCACTAGGTGACAGTACATACACACACTCCAGTTGTGACAACCATAAATATGCATGTCCAGGAACTGCCAATTGTCTAGAGGGCAAAATCACCCCTGGCTGGGAACTACTGGCTTGTATCACTCTTCTGCCCCAAACTCTATGGTCATTCCCCCTTTCACTGAGAGTAAATGCTTGAGTCCAAGTCTTTAATAGCCTATAAATGGCTCCACCTGACCTGGCTACCCCATCCCCCAACCCTAATCTGTTTCGCTTCATCTGCTTCTGTCCTTTCACCTCCTTTATAGTGATCCAGTCACACTGTCTTCCTTCTAGCCGTTTCCACTTTAGGGTCTTTGTTCCAACTGTTCTCTGCCCAGAACATTGTTCTAGATTTCTGCATGGCTGGTTCCTTCAGTTCCTTCAAGTCTCTGTTCAAATTTCAGTTTGCCCATAATAAGGCCTGTCCTGATAACTCTATTTTATACTACAACATTCCCCTCCCAAAATACTTCTAATTCATCCTATGTACTCCATTTTATTTCCATAGTATTTATCACCTTGCAATATGCTAAGTAATTTACTTTCAAAATTGCTTTTGTCTGCCCTGTGTATATGAGCCCCCACAAAGACATCATTTTTTCTCTCCTAAATTACCAGTATTTTTTTATTAAAACACAAATATGTTTTTAAATGAATGAAGGAAGTAAAGTTAGTACTAGATATGGAAGGATAAATAGGATTTGCATGCTTATAGATTAAAGGAAAGCAAAGTGAAGGAAGAGGAAAGATGCAGAATTGTATAAGTCAGTATGGAGATAGGTTTTTTAGTATACCAGCGTGGCTGGAGTTAAGGATTCAGAATTTGGTGTAGACAGAAGAAAGATACATGAGGAAGGTAGGTTTGAACCAGATTGAATGCCGGGTCAAAGAGTATGAACTGTGATCCTGTCAGAAATGGGTCGTTTGAGATTTGTGAGTCAGAGAGTTGATAAAGGTGGTAATAGTATATTGCAAGAGACCCTGTGGTTTGGCCACTCAAAATCCATTCCAAATACTTCTAGTACTCCTTTCTATAGGTTATAGGCTGAAAAGGTACACAAGGGCTGTCTGGAAAGTAACCAGACATATGAAATATATGAAAAATAGAGGCATTTATGAATGGAATTTTTCCGGGCAGCCCTCATAAACCAGAGGTCCCCAAACCCCAGGCCACGGACCAATAGCAGTCCATGGCCTGTTAGGAATCAGGCCACACAGCAGGAGGTGATCAGTGGGCTAGTGAGCAAAGCTTCATCTGTATTTACAACCACTCCCCATCAAAACCACTCCCCATCATCCACATTACTGCCTGAGCTCTGTCTCCTGTCAGATCAGGAGCAGCATTAGATTCTCATGGGAGCATGAACCCTATTGTGAACTGTGCATGTGCACTCAACCCACCCCTCACCCTGCTGTCCATGGAAAATTGTCTTCCACGAAACTGATCTGTGGTGCCAAAAGGGTAGGGAATCTATGCTATAAACAGTGTCCAAGGAAGCTGAGATGGCTGAGCTGGTTAAGTGCTCACTTTGCTGAACTAGGGGTGTGCTTCCCATGTGGGAGGCCCCCAGTTTGGTTCTTGCTGGGACGAGCTTTCCATGCAGGAGGCCCCCCTGCCCAGTTCCTTCCCTGCACAGCCCCTGCCCACTTATGTGGAACAAAACCATGTTGAAAACTGATGATGTGCAACTATGGAGACTGCTCTTGGCCCTCCCCTTTCTCTCTGTCTTTCTCTCATCAAAAACAATAAAATAAATCTTTAAAAAAAAAAAAGTTTCCAGGGGATACCAAGATGGCTCAGCCAGTTGAGTGCTTGTTTTGCAGCCCCGGGGTCCAAGGATTGAATCCCGACCCCACCCCTGCAGACCCATATGCTGAACTGGGGTGTACCCCCAGTTCGGTTCTCACTGGGACAAGACCCTCACCTGGACAAGACCCTCACCCGGCTCCTGCCCTGCATAGCCCCACCCCCACTTGTGGAATGAAACTATGTAGAAAACTAATGTACAACTATGGAGACTTCTCTGGGCCCTCCCCCTTCACTCTGGCTCTCTCTGTCTGTTGCTCCCTCTCTTGTCAAAAACAATGAAATTTCTCTTGACCTAGGGCTTCAAGTATGATTTCATTTCCACCAATCATGCACTTGTCTGAGATTTGAATCCAGAACTGAGTTGAATAGGGAGAAAAGTGGGATATGAAGCTTCTATTAATGTTTTGTCAAAAGCAAGGCATTGTAGTTGTAGAGCTAGCATATACAAAACAGAATTCATTTTGTCTTCTAGTCTCAATGGTCTATTAAACTATCCTTACCTGTTGGGGTGTGAGACTCCCAACAGGTAAGGATAGTTTAATAGACCATTTAATAACCACTATCTTCTTTCTAATGTAGTGATTTATTTGTAATTTAGGCTTATCTGTAACCAAATAAGTGTGTTTTGTAATCTACCCACCAATCACATATGTATTTATGTACAAAATTTGCTATTCTTAAGCATAAAAAAGCTTTTTTCTGAAAATACCATGATTTGCCTTTAAGTTAGTACTTTACTTTTTTTTTTTTTTATTGTTTTTGATAGAGAGAGAGAAAGCGGAGGGCCCAGAACAGTCTCCATAGTTGCACATCATTAGTTTTCTACATAGTTTCACTCCACAGGTGTGCACAGGGCTGTGCAGTTCAGGAAATGGTTGGTTGCCTCCGACATAGGAAGCTTGACCCACTGAGAACTAAACTGGGGACACACCCAGTTCAGCATATGGGTCCACATGGGCCAGGGCCAGGATTCAATCCTTGGACCCCAAGGCTGCAAGGCGAATGCTCAACCAGCTGAGCCATCCTGGCATCTTTACACTTTACATTTTAATCATTTATTATTTCCTTGGGAAAGGTATTAGCCATTTTCTTATGCCTCAATAATAATGGTTTAAGTCTAAAAAGGATAAGAGCCCTATTTTAGAGGGATTCCAAATTTTGAGATAAAGTTTTATATCCTTAGGCTTTCCTATATGTTCTTTCTGCTCCAGTGAGAGTCAGTGGGAATAAATCTGTCATTTAAAAAAATCTGTGTCCACAGTGTGACCCCTATTTAAAAATTTGTAATTTCTAAAACTTGAAGCCACAAATATTTTTCTTAATTTGTAGTTAATATATTGGGTGTTTATCTCCCTTAAAATGATCTTCAGCTGTTGAAATTGTACTGGTCATGATCATAAGAATTTTGTGCTTAAATTCAGTATATGCTTCATTTTAGGAGACAGGGTCCAATTATTTTTTCCATTTCTATTTCACAACTTGTGTTCTTTGCACAATGTTTTCCCCCAACTCCCACCTATAATATGGAAAAGGATGGTTATTCCTGACTATTGTATACAAGTCAAAAATTCCCTTGAGTCCCCCTTCAATTTTACTGCATCGCTAAATGCACATAACACATAGGATAATTTATTTATATTACTATTTAGCTAGTGTTATCAGTGTTTTAAATTCTTTTTGTTGTTGTTTTTGCACCTTTTTGGCCCTCTGAGCAGTACCATGGCGGTTGGCATTACAACTGCCTACAAAAGGTGACAACAAGGGGGCCAAGAAGAAAGTGGTTGACCCATATTCTAGGAAAGATTGGTATGATGTGAAAGCACCAGCTATGTTCAATATAAGAAATATTAGGGGGAAGCCGGGATGGCTCAGTGGGTTAAGCGCTCACTTTGCCTCACCGGGGACCGAAGATCGAATCCCGACCCCGGCCCTTGTGGACCCATATGCTGAGCTGGGGAGTGCCCCCAGTTCAGTTCTCACCGGGGTGAAGACCCAGGCCCAGTTCCTGCCCTGTGCAGCCCCACTTCCACCTGTGGAATGAAAACTATGTGGAAAAATGAATGATGTGCAACTATGGAGACTGTTCTGGGCCCTTCCCCTTCTCTCTGTCTCTGTATCTCTCTCTCTGTCAAAACAATAAACAAATATTTTTAAAAAAAGAAAGAAAGATTAGGAAAAACTAGTCACAGGAACTCAAGGAACCAAAATCACATCCGATGGTCTCAAGGGTCATGTCTTTGAAGTGATCCTGGATGATCTGCAGAATGATGAAGTTACATTTTTAAAATTCAACATAACTGCTGAAAATGTTCAAGGCAACATTTCTATGGCATGGACCTTACCCTTGACAGAATGTGCTCCATGGTCAAAAAATGGCAGATATGATTGAAGCTCATGTTGATGTTAAGACTACTCATGGTTATTTGTTTTATTCTGTGTTGTTACTACAAACTGCAACAGTCAGATTCAGAAGACAGCATCAAAAGGCCCTCCAAATACAGAAGATGATGATGGAAATCATGATCCAAGAGGTGCAGACAAATGACTTGAAAGAAGTGGTCAATAAATTAATTCCAAATAGCATTGGAAAAGACATAGGAAAGGCTTGCCAGTCTATTCACTTCATGGTGTCTTTGTTAGCAAAGTCAAAATGCTGACAAAGCCCAGTTTTGAATTGGGAAAAACTCGTGAAGCTTCATGGTGAAAGTAGCAGCTCTGGAAAAGCTATTGGGGATGAGACAGGGACTAAAGTTGAATGAACTGATGATGCACATGAGCCCCCAGTATGAGAATCTGTTTAAAATACAGACTTTTCTTGGTGACAAAAGATGTTCAGGATGTTTAAAAAACAATTTTTTTATTTTGCATTATATAACAAAAACTACTTCATGCGATTTGCTGCTAATTCATATGTACTTAATGTATTTAATGGTCTTTTCATGTTGATTAACATTTTTAATTAACTGCTAATGCTATAAAAATTCTTATTCTAACATATTTCAGAAGACTTGCTTGCATCCTATGGAAGAAACTTTTAATCTAATGTTCATTTTATAGGTTATCGAGGACAATGGTGTCCGAAGAGTTGTTGTGGTTCCTCAGGCACCAGAGTTTCATCCTGGTGGTCACACAGTCATACATCGTTCTCCACATCCTCCTCTGCCAGGTTTCATTCCTGTCCCAACTATGATGCCCCCTCCACAGCGCCATATGTACTCACCAGTGACTGGAGCTGGAGACATGGCAACACAGTATATGCCACAGTATCAGTCCTCACAAGTCTATGGAGATATAGGTAAGGCACCTAAAAATATTCCTGTTCTTTGGAGTTGTCTATTCATTGCTTAGATATAATAGGTGTATTATCGTATTATATGAAAGAAAACAAAACAAAATGATAAAAGTATTACAATCATTTTCTGTTACCAAAGCACTCTGTTAAGTATTTCATTCTCTTGATAATCTTTCAGGGCAGATGAGTAAACAGAAAATCAAAGAGGGGAAAGTAACATATTATTGAGCAATATTCAGTGGGGACACATTCAAACAAGACGTCTTCTCCTCTTTCTACTGTCTAAGCTCAGAAGAAAATTTTTAGCCAGGAATAATCATGTTGTTATTAAATCCTGAAGGCTGTGATGCCACTAACTGAAGTTGTTAGGTTCTGTTGAGAGATTGAAAAAAAACAGAGTCCAATACAACTTCTTCCTTCAAGGAGTTAATAAATTGTTGGGAGAAATAAAAAACCACACACACAAAATAGCAATCTTATTCTTACCTATGGCTTTAAGTATCATTCATATACTGACAGCTCTGTAATTTGTATCTTCACCAAAATTGCCTTCTTGATAGGTAATTCCATTTAAATGTATCTCAGTTATAGCATTTCTAAAACATAAATCTCAGTCATGGAACCTGCTTTTCTCCTGACATCTCAATATATGGCACCACTGTCCACTCAGTTTGTTCAGGTGAAAACCAAATGGTAAAATTTGCTTTCTCCACGTCATTTGGTATTAGTTTTCTTTTTAGAAGTTTTCCAAATTTATTTTTTTCTCCACTGCTACTCAGTCCATCGGTTCTTGTCAGGACAGCCTCAACAACAGTCTTCCAGTTGGCTTTCTTCTGTCATTCTTGCCTCCACCTATCCACAATTAGCCAGCGTAATCATTTAAAAATATAAATCAGACTGTTCTACTATTTCAGTGACTTCACATTGCATTTAGAATAAAATCCTAGACTCTTCCCCTAGACCAGATTTCTCAACCTCAGCACTTTTTTTTTTTAAGTTTTATTTTATTGTTTTTGACAGAGAGAGAGAGACAGAGAAAGGGGAGAGCCCAAAGCAGTCTCCATAGTTGCACATAATCAATTTTCAACATGGTTTCATTTCACACAGGTGGGTGGGGACCACACAGGTCAGGAACTGGGCTGGGGGCCTCCTGCATAGGAGGCATGCCCCTGAGAGCTGGGGACCAAACCAGGGGCCTCCCACATGGGAAACACATCCTGTTGAGCCATCCTGGCTTCTCCAACCTCAGCACTCTTGATGTTTAGGGATGGATAAATCTGCTGTAGAGGACAGGACTGGACTTTGTAGAATATTTAACAGTCCCTGACCTCCACCCACTAGATGCCAGTAGCACATAACTCCAACTCTCTCCTTACCCCAACCCGGTTGCGACAACTAAAAATAGCTCCAGACATTGCCAAATGACTCCTAGGACCCCAGTTGGCCTTGACTGCAAACCACTGCCCTGCACTTTTTTGCCTCAGTACCTCTGCCATGGTGTTCTCTGTGCCAGGAATGCTCTTCCCCTTTTCCTTGGAAGGCTTCTTTTTTCCTTTTAATTTCAGCTTAGAAAAACCTTTCATGACCTTGCTTTATTAGTCTCTAGCACTGAAACCTGTTTCTTTCACAGAACTTGACATAGTTTGATTTTGTTGTTGTTTATAATTTTCTCCCTTATTTGACTATAAACCCCCTAAGAACTGAGTCTTTCTTATTCATCACAGTTTCCCTCACACTTAGCAGTACCTGTCATTTATGTTTAATAATTTAGTAGAAATAACTCTAAATACAAAATTTTAAATGTACAGCACAACTTGTAAGTAGTCGGTACATTACATATATATTATATAATATATCATATGTATTTTTCAAACATTTCTATTTCCCAAGTAATGCCTATAGATTCTATAGGTCTGAGTGAGATTTGGATTTCTACATTTCTAACAAACTCCCAGGTGAGACCCATGCAGTGTTCCAATGAGCATGCTTTTGAATAGCAAGAGTTTATAGTATAAATCAGTCTCTTCTGTTTTCTTACTGCTGATTATGACTTCATTTTTTAAATGTGTTTGAGAAAATTATTTTTAAAAAATAGATATTACAATTACTACTACTGTTTTGCATTGTCAAAATCCATTGTTAATTAGAGGGGCTATTCATTAGAATACATGAATATAATTCACAGTGATGCGAAGAAAAATGAAACATACAAATCTATAGAGAGTACAAATGTAAGCACTGGCAACCCAATGGTGGAAGACAAGAACCATATAGTCATACTGTACTTGAGATGATAAGCCAAGGCATTGCCCAGTAGATGCTAATAATGTACAGTAGTTTTATAACCAGTAGCTGCCTCCACGACCCTTTTCCATGCACATTTTGTATGGATTCCCAAAGTGGGACCGAATCCAACATTTCAGTGTCAACTGCTACCATTATTGAACTTGAACTTTACTGGATAATATTAATATTAAGTAATTTCTGCAAGGTCACTGCTAGTGCGTTGCTGAGGATTTTAACCTCAGATCTTTTTTCTTTTTTTTTTTAAGATATATTTTTATTGTTTTTGACAGAGAGAGAGAGAGAGATACAGAGACAGAGAGAAGGGGGAGGGCCCCGAACAGTCTCCATAGTTGTACATCATTGGCTTTTCCACATAGTTTCATTCCACAGGTGGGTTGGGGCTCGCCCCGGTGAGAACCAAACTGGGTGCACTCCCTAGTTCAGCATATGGGTCCTCACGGGCAGAGGCCTGGATTCGATCCTCGGTCCCCAAGGCTCGGTCCACTGAGCCATCCCAGCTTTCCCCAAATCTTTATGATAATAAAATTCCTGCTGTATCCACCCCACCCAACTCCCTATGGTTGCTCTATTATTTTACTTATCTTTAGTAGTAAATGAAATATAAGAACATTTGGATACATTTATACTAATTATAGTCTATATTTTTTTATTGAGCTATAATTCACATGACAAAATTCACCATTTTAAAGTGTACGTTTAGTAGTTTTTAATATAGTCACTATATATCATATTGAGTACCGCTAATTGCAGAATATTTCTGTCATCCTAAAAAGAAACTCTGTGCCTATTAATAGTCAGTCCCAATTTCCTTTACCACATCCCCTAAACTACTTCCTAGCTCTGGCTTTGCCTATTGTAGACATTTTTTATAAATGTATATATAACATGTATATTTGATACAAATGTTTATATAATAGTTGCCTTTTGTGTCTAGTTTTCTTCACTTAGCATTGTTTTCAAGATTGTAGCATGGTTACTACTCCTTTTTATGGCTGAAAAATATTCCATTATGTGGGTATAACTTTGCTTATCCATTTATTAAAATTTAATGTACATTTGAGTTGTTTGTACTTTTTGTTTATTATGAATAACAATTCTGTGATATTTGTTTATAGTTTTTGTGTAGATACATGTTTTTATTTTTCCTGGGTATACAAGGGCTGTCTGGAAAGTATCCAGCCATGTAATATGAAAAATAGGAAGGAAAAAAAAATAGAGGCATTTATAGCTGGATTTTTTTCCGGACAGCCCTCATATACCTAAGAGTGGAATTGCTGGCTCACATGGTAATACTATATTTAACTTTTTGAGAAACTGCACTGTTTTTTATTCCCACCCACAATGTATGAGAGCCCTAATTTCTCCATATCTGTGCCAAAACTTATTTTTGTCTGTCTTTTGATTCTAGCCATCTTGATGAGTAAGAAGTTTTATCTCATTATGATTTTGATTTGCTTGTCTCTGATAATTATTAGTGTTGAACATATTTTCATTTGTTAGCCATTTGTATATCTTCTTTGGAGAGATGTCTATTCATATCCTTCACCCAGTTTTTAATTAAGTCATTTGTCTTTTTATTGTTGAGTTATAAGAGTTTTTATGGATACAAATATATGATTTGCATTCGAAACCATATTATCTTTTCACTTTCTTGAATGGTATCCTTTGATGGAGAAAAGCTTTTAAATTTTTTTTTTATGGCTTGTACTTTTGTTGTCGTATCTAAGAACTGTTATCTAATCAAATGTCATGCAGATTTACACCTTTTTTTTTTTTCCTATGAGCTTATAGTTTCAGTGCCTGCATTTAAGTCTTGACTCCTTTTGACTTGATTTTTCTTTATGTTGTGAAGGATCCAAACTCATTCTTTTACATGTAAATAACCAGATTCCTATGTTTTCTTATTCTAATAATATTGTACATATCCTTATAGTCCTCATTTGACAAAACTTTACAGAGATTTTTGAGGGTTTTAAAAACATTTTTATTACAGATTTTACATTTAAAATAAAAATAAACTCTGAGGACAATTGACTTAATATTTATTGAGTATATTTTATTATATTGTTGTGTGACTTTTATTAGAATGACTACATTCTTCTAAATTATAATCTGAAGTTTATGATATCCAAAGATGTTAATACTTTGTAATCTAGATTCTGTTTTTAGTTAACAATCCACTCATTTTTCTTCTAACTCCTAAAACTTTATTTTTTAGTGATTTTTTTATTTTTTTTTAATCATGAGGGAATTTAGGCAGGTGGTTTTATTTTTACCTATTTTATATGTTTGAAGTTGCAAGAGTTACTAAAAATAATGACTGCAAAAGAGTAAAAGAAGAAAAACTGTACACAGCTCAGTTCAGGTCTTATTTCTCACCTATGATAATCATAGCATGCCACCAAGCTGTTTCTATGGAGAATAATAGTTGGGAAAAGGTAGAGGAAAGAAATGTCTCTGTAAACTTATTTGAGATCAATTTATATAAAAAATTATAATCAAGGGGATACCAGTATAGCTCAGCAGGTTAAGCACTTGCCATGCAATCACAAGGTCCGGGGAAAGAATCCTGGCCCAAGCCTGTGCAAACCCATATGCTGAACTGCAACACAACTGGTAACTGCTGGGATGGCAGTAAAGGTTCTTGCCTCCCACGTGGGCGGCCCCCAGTTTGTCGATTTCTGCCCTGCACAGCCCCACATCTGCCTGTGTGGAATGAAACTATGTCACAACTAATGATGTACAACTATGGAGACTGCTTTGGGCCATCCCCCCTTCTCTCTCTCTCTCTCTCTCTCTCTCTCTCTCTCTCTCTCTCTCTCTCACCATTCTCACAGATATCAAATCAGAATGCTTGGTTCTTTCAGTTGGTAGAGATGCAGAAATAGCTTCTTTTTGCAGATTATTCTTTGAAATATTTTGTTTTATATAATTTGATAATTGATTCATTTCCTGGAATCTTTCTTGTTCCATAAGTGTATTTCAAGAAAGTGAACTTTCTAAATGTCTTTTTTATTTCTTTCTAGATGCTCATTCTACACATGGAAGGTCCAACTTCAGAGATGAAAGATCTAGTAAAACGTATGAACGTTTACAGAAGAAATTAAAGGACCGCCAAGGAACACAAAAAGATAAAATGAGCAGTCCACCATCATCACCCCAGA
This sequence comes from Craseonycteris thonglongyai, assembly GCA_004027555.1. Classification (NCBI taxonomy): domain Eukaryota; kingdom Metazoa; phylum Chordata; class Mammalia; order Chiroptera; family Craseonycteridae; genus Craseonycteris; species Craseonycteris thonglongyai. Next base: position 35,065 of record PVKE010007491.1, read on the forward strand.
AATGCCCTTCCCCTATAAGTGAACATAATGGACTTATAAAAGGGCAGTATGCCAGTGGGGTAAACACAGGATCAGCAAAGAACAAGTCAGGGAAAGGGAAAGGTGGTACACAAATTGATATAGAAATAGAAGGTAACTATTTAAATTACTCAGCTATTATTTTTGTTACTTTTCATCATTATTTAATCTACTAAAAGTTTTAGAACCTTTCAGTCATTTCATCATGCTCCAAATACACTGTAGATTAATAGCCTAACACTTACTAAATATTAGAAAATGTTTTAGAACCTTAATTTTTACTAGGGTACTTCTTTTGTATAATTGGAGAGAAACTCAATTAGTAATTTTACCTATCTCAGATTTTACTAACCAAGAGAAATTTCTGTTTGATAGAAAAATTCAGACAAAGTTCATCCAGATTTCTTTCTGGGCGTTTGATAAGGTTATGCTGGTTTTTATCAAAACTCTTTATTTCTCCCAACTTCTTTATATGTAAGAACCTGATAGCAACTATTAATAGTTATATCATTCCCAATCTATATAATCTATACTCTATCTTTAGGATACACTATTCTCAATTTTTTTCTTCCAAAGTTCTTTTCTCGGGGATTCCGGGATGGCTAAGTGGGTTAAGCTCTCTCTTTGCAGCCCCAGGGTTCAAGGTTCAAGTCCCAGCCCCAGCCTGTGCATACCCCTGTGCTAAACTGAGCTGTGCTTCCCATGTGGGAGACCCCAGTTCAGTTCTTACCAGGGGGAGCTTCCCATGTCAGAGGCCCCTGGTTCGGCCCCCAGCTTGCGGGGGGGCGTGCCTCCCATGCAGGCGGACCCCCGGCCTTGTTCCCTCCCTGCATGGCCCCACACCCACTTGTATAGAAGAACAACCACATTGAAAACTGATGATGTACAACTATGGACACTGCTCTGGGCCCTCCCCCTTCTCTCTTGTCTCTCTCAGTCTGTCTCTGTCAAAGCAATAAATTAAATCTTTTTTTTAAAGTTTTTTTTTTAATTCCCATGTTTTCCTTGGATTCTTCCTCTAACCTATGGCTTCTACCACATGAACTCTGAGCACTACTTTTTTTTTTTAATTTTCATTCCCCACCAACAAATTTTAGTGCCTTAACTGTCTAATGGCTTGATGGTTGCCATTTACAAAAATATTCTCCCATATTTTTGAGACCTCCTGATTATTCCTTTTCAGCACTGATACTTCATAACAGTTAAAATTTGAGATATATCAGTGGTGCTACAAGTTATGGTCAAGTCAATTTATATTCCTACTTTGGGAACTGCAATTAAGGCATGTCATGAAACAAGTACTTACTAAGCACTTGTTAACTTACTAAGAGGTATGAGATTGGCACATGAGAACTTTACAGAGGGAAAGTATTTTTACATCTATGCATAAAAATTTATTTTTTGTAAGAAACTACATGACTTAGATGTATCTATAGACATATCTATATAGTGGTATTATAATTTGTAGACATAGTTGAAATGAAAATAGAAACTTAGGCAGAAGAATCTTGAAGAGCCACAAAATGCTGAAGATGAACTAAGGAATAAAAACTAGGAAATAAAAACCTCAAATACTAACCTAGTTTCAGAAAACATTGTGGAGGGAGTGGGATTTGATTAGATTTAAGCTCCTTTTTTAATATTCAAAAACTTTTTTTAAGAAAAAGATGAAGAAACTAAAGCTTTGGAGGCACTTCTTTCCAGCATTATCAAACCAGTGGTAAGTATATCATGTATTTTCTTTACATTTATATTTAGTATTCATATGGGTTCTATATATTTTTATTCAGACCTTATTTAAAAGTTAACTCTATAAAAGGAATATGAGGTCAATAAAGGATCCACATAGATGTGCTGTTATGCTCAGTGAAGCATAATTTATATGCAACCAAGAATTCATTTTTATAAGAATTTAATATATGTTAAATAACATTAAAAATCATTGGACCAGGCAAAGATCTAACAAAGGGTGAGAGTACAACTGATTATCACTTTTTTAAAAACCCATTTATATGATTTTCATATAAATACATTGAGATAACTCCAGGCGCAAAAATAGTTAAACTGTGGAAGAAAGTTGTTGTTCTTCAATGCTTTCATAAGTGTACATTAATAGAAAAAATAAGAAAAAAGTATTTGCAGCAGAACTGGCTACATAAAATTTTCTACATATTTTTTTTAAAAGCCTACATAAAGGCTATCATTCTAATAGAAATACTATTTACAACAAATACAGCAAACAAAAAGATTAAGTTCTCATACAAATTATATTTTTTCAACCCATGAAGATCCCAAAGTGTTATTCACTAGAAATCAAGAGAAATATTAAAGTTCTCTGAAACTGTTAAGTTCTATTTCTCAATAAAAAATTACAAAAACAAAAATGAATCTTACAGAACTAACATTAACAAAAATAAAGAGGGGATGCCAGGATGTCTCAGGGAGCTGAACGCTCGTCTTGTAGCCCTGGGATTTGAGGATCGTATCCCGGCCCCAGCCCATGCGGGCCCATGTGCTGAACTGGGGTGTGCCCCCAGTTCAGTTCTCACCGGGGTGAGCTTCCCATGTGAGAGGCCCCCCAGTTTGGCTCCCGCACCTGGCACACTACCCATGTAGGAGGCCCCCAGCTCTCTGGGGCATGCCTCCCATGCAGGAGGCCCTTGGCCCAGTTCCTGCCCTGTGCAGAACCATAACCCCCTGTGGAGTGAAACTATCAAAAACTGATGGGGAAAGCT
>PVKE010007491.1:37917-50611 GCA_004027555.1 Craseonycteris thonglongyai
GAGGATCGAATCCCGGCTCCGGCCCAGGCGGACCCACATGCTGAACTGGGGAGTTCCCACAGTTCGGTTCTCTAGCTGTCTCTGTCTCTGTCTCTCTATCTGTCAAAAGTAAAATAAAAATAAATATGCACTGAAGATAAAATAATTACTCTCTATAAATATAAAAAGATATAAAAAAAAAAAACAAACTGATGATGTACAGCTATGAAGACTGCTGTGGGCTCTCCCCCTTCTCTCTGTGTTTGTCTCTCTCAAAAACAATAAAAATAAATCTTTAAAATAAACAAAGGAATGCATAGATAAATTGGGATGTTTTTACTGGATAGAACGTTACAGCCATTTAAAAACTATGGTTTAGATTACAGGGGTCTCCAAACTTCTCAGCCCGCGGGCCGCATTAACTATCAAACAACAGTTTGGGGGCCGACTACACACTCGAGGTCCAAATAAAAAAGAATCAAAACATAGATGTTGTTTTTAATTATTTATTTAATATTATTTTATTCAGATAAAAAGGTCTCCACGGGCCGGATGAGAGGGCCATCCGGCCCGTGGGCCATAGTTTGGAGACCCCTGGTTTAGAAGATTGCAAAAACATGCATTTCTGTGGGGGGGAAAGGCTGGAGCTCAAACTATTTGAACACTGATTACAGCCTTAGGAAGAAAAAGCTTTAGAAAAAAATTAGGATAAAACTAAAAGGAAAACCAAATCACAGCGGTTGTTCAGATTCGTCTTTTTCTTTGCTTTTTGTAAGAGCTATAACTTTATAGTAAAACCAAGCTAAAAGAAGTGCCGATGATTGGTTGAATCCCAGATGTTTTATAATTAATGTGTTAAGATATGCAAGTGATAAAGATATGCAAGAGTATAAATAAATCTCCTTTTATCCACTCCTCCAATTTAATAATGCTATCAACATTATGACAACCAGTCAAAATATATATTGAGCCCTTACTACGTCAATAAATAAAAACAAATATACAAAATCATATGTGATAGTAAAATGTGCTGTTACAAAGTAGGGTGATGTTCTGAGTTACTGAGGAGAAGGGTATTATTTAAGTAGAGCAGAGTTGGGCAATTGTTTTGACTCGGGGCCACTTTGTGGAAACAAAGGTTAGCAGAGGGCCACACCTTTTAAAATGATTGCATTTATTAACTTTGCATTTCAGAAAAGATACAAATTGTATCATAAAAATCAATAAATATAAATAAATAAATTATTGGCAGTTTTACTCAATTTATTGTGCTAATTTCATATCTATAACTGCAAACATATTTAATTTTAGAATCAATTTAATGAGATAAATGTACCCTCTCACACTTTTCTACAATTTTTTTTAAATCAAGAGTAAGATTGCTTATTGAAATTCTCATCACAGCCTGCAAGTTAATGTCTGTCAAAGAGCATCTATATTTACTCTTGTTGATCTTCAAGCAAGAAAAACTTTGCTCACAAACATATGTAGATCCAAATATAGAGAACATTTTCCCAGCAAATTTCTTCATACATGGAAATTTTTCAGCAAAGATTTGTAAAAGTCAACTAATGTTACAGCATTAAACATTTCTTTCACAGTGTGATCTGACTGCATGTCAGTAAGTTCAAGCTGCGGCTCCTCAGGTGCTGTATCAATATCAGCAGTGATGGGATAAGAGAGCAAATTGAATTTAGGCTCTATTTTCTTGAAGTCCTGAAATCTTGTGACCTTGTCCTCCAAACTCTGCTGATGATCCCTAATCTTAGCAGAAACACTTCCAGGCACTTTCTGTTTTCCTAATAGAGAGAAATGACAAAAATTGCCTTCACTTGCTTGTCTTGCAAAAAGACCTAGTTTTACTTATTTAAATGCGGATACACTGCCAGCATACTCCAAAACGAGGAAGCTTTACTTACAACCGAAAGTTGCAGCCATTTACATCTAATGGTAATACAAGATATCATAAGCTAACACCTAATCAAAAAATATGGAACACAGAAGCTTGCCCTTGGCTTCCTATAGACTTGGCTCAGTGCCAAGGGACCTACCCCACTCCCACACGTAGAGGTGTCTATTATTGGAAGCACTGAAGTTAGAAATGTATAGATTTATTGTTGCAAAGACAAAATTGAAATTAACCAGATCAACCAGAAAAGCGCGTATATACACTGTGCGTGCGTATTTACATGGCCTTCCTAGTGGAAAATATGAGACCAATCTTCGGTAGTGCACGGAAAGGAAATCTCGATTCAAGGCGGATTTTTTCTGATGTCTTGGCGGGCCGCAAAAAAACCTGTAGCAGGCTACAGTTTGCCCACCCCTGAAACAGAGCAATCAGCAAAGCTTTTTCTGAGCCTATGAAGACTTAGAAAAGGCACAAAAGTTGAAAGGAATAGGAAGGGAGAGCACCAGTAAGCATGGCAAATCTGCCAGAGAGAAACAACCCTTATCATTGGAGTATAGTAAAATGGAGGAAATAGTACAAAATGTTGAAGAAATAGACAGTAGGGCTTTTTCAGCTAGGATGAGGACATTTATTATATATTGATAAAAACTTTTTGTTTGTTTTTGGTTTATGAAACAAAAAGTTTACTTGTCCTTCCGAAAATATCCATGCTAAAATATTTTGTGCTAATTTTTATACAAGAACAGAATAGAAAAGTTGTTATTCTTAACACCTTCTCCACAAAAATTTACCTTTTAATTTTTTAACACATTTTAGGAAGTTTGAGTAAGACATTCATTAATCTAATAGAGTACTAGGGCCCTATTTTTTCTGACCTTAAATAATAGATTTGGATGCTCTACTTCAGTGATTTTCAACCATCAGTCCATGGACCAGATCTAGTTTGCCAGAAATTTCCTGTCAATCAGTGATTTCTCGGGGACCAGACCTGGTACCAGCCATTGAAAATCACTCCTCTGGTGAAAAGAAAATTCTTTTCAGGGTATTGTTTAATTTATTTCTCTTAATGTCACTCTACAGATGAAGAAAGTAAGGCTCAAAGAAATTAAATAGATTGCCCAAGGTCACATGATTGTGTAAGAGACAGTTATTTGATTTCAGAATATTTATTCTTTTCATTACTTGTTGCTGTGGGGGTCCGTAAAAGCTTTCTGTGAAAATATGATATAAGCCAATGGTGTTTAACCTTTTTACACTTGAAAACTGGTAAAAATAGGAAATTTATTTTGTGGGCTGCTAAGACAGATACCGTACTAAAACCATAGAACAGTGGTATTCAACTGCTGGTCTACTGACTGGGTGCTATCCTCCAGAAATCACAGATTGTCAGGGAATTTCTGGTCCACAGACCAGCAGTTGAAAACCACTGCTCTAGTTTTCATTCATTCTGAATTGTTTTATCGTAAGAATTGAGCATAAATTAATGTAAACATCGAATTATTTCATAATAGCTAAAACAAGTTTACTAGTGTCAGACTGTCTAAAGAGCTTTGAATACACATATGCATTATTTTTTTAAATTCCTACAACAACCCTCTACTATTTTCTCTACAGGTGAGGAAAATGAAGCAAGAGTAGGTTTAATAGTATTGAAGCTGGGATTGAAATTCAAGCATTATCCTTCCAAGATCTAATATATCCAAATGTATACCACTAGATTAACTACAAAAGGAACTTGATAGCCTTGATAGAATTATTTGAATGACCTAATAGCTAATGCTAGCAGCATTTACTTGTTATAGTATATAATATTAAAGGTATAATTTTTCAGGTACATAAAGCTTGAAACAATTCTTTTAAATAATTCATTGCCCAATATTATGAGGAAGATGTAATTTAATAAAATAATAAGCTCTGTGTCATAGATATAAAGTAATGCTGATGGTTCTATTTTGTTTTTTTGTTTTGTTTTTATAGTTTGCATAGATATACCTTTTATATTAAATTTTTTGTGAACCATTAAGTATAAGTCAGGGTTTTTTCTTGTTTTTGTGTGGTTATTTTTGCATGCTCTAGTTCATTCAGAATACCAAATTAAATGTATTTATTCCATAAGTATTTGTTCATTTGCAAAATGACCAATTCTGTGCTAGAAGCTGGAGATAAAATGAGAGGGGCAGGCATGGCCCCTTCCCTCAGAACTTAAGGTAATAGAGTAAGCATCATGCAATAAATATAAAATTATATCTGTGAAGTGTCAAAACAAAGAGATATAGTGCTGTAAGAATATATAATTATGGGACTAGACCTTGATAGAACTGAAATTTAAACAAAAAGTGATAGTTGAGCACTGTGGACAGTAGGGGAGTGTGGGGACAGTTGGCAAGCACTGACCAGTCTTAAAAAAGAATTGAACATTGAACATGGCACAGTTGAGGAACCAAAGAGAGAAGGAAAGAAAACTCACTCATGACTTCAGTTAATGTGTGGAGGAGAATATCGCTATAGTCTCAGCCTTAGCTGTGCACTCAGGAGTTGAGTATTCTGGGACAAGTGACCTAACCTTTCTGAATCTGTTTCTTATTCAATAAAATGGAATACCATGGTGTTGTAAATCATTATAAGCTGATAGATTAAAAGTGGTATCTTGTTTTAATTTGCATTTATTTATTTGTTTATTTATAAATGCGATCACATATCATTTCACATATTACCATTTAGATTTATATGTCTTTGGACAGTCCAAGTCCTTTCCTCATTTTTTCTCTTGAGTTGTTGGGGTTTTTTGTTGTTTTTGTTGTTGTTTGTCTTATTGTAAGATACTTTGTAAATTGGGAAAATGAACTCATTTAAATAACAAGTGGGTGGGAAGCCGGGATGGCTCAGTGGGTTAAGAGTTCACTTTGCAGCCCTGGGGACTGAGGATCGAATCCTGGTCCCGCGATACTGAACTAGGGAGTGCCCCTAATTCAGTTCTCACCTGAGACCCTGGCCCATTTCCTGCCCTGTGCAGCCCCGTGCCCACTTGTGGAACAAAACTATGTGGAAAAACCAATGATGTACAACTATGGAGACTGTTCTGGGCCCTCTCCCTTCTCTCTGTCTCTGTATCTCTCTCTCTCTCTCTCTCTCTCTCTCTCTCTCTCTGTCAAAAACAATAAAAATAAATCTTTAAATAACAAGTGGGTTTTTTCTCCCATTCTTTTTTTTTCGACTCTATGACTAATAGTTTTGAGAGGTCCAAAATGGTCTTAAAACTTTTGTTTAACCCATCACCATTTCATCTACAAATGGACAAGTTTCTATTTGTGAGCCATTGTATGTAAGTAGATATAGGTACATTTTATTTAATCTTGAAACCTCATGAGAGATTTTACTGTTCATTGTGCATATTACAGTTATTTCAAAGAGCTTTTAAATATTATGTTTTTGCAGGCCTCAAACATCCAGGCAAGGTCAGTAGTACTTACCTGGTCACCTCCATCCAACTTCATTAATGGCAAAACAGATGAGGCTACTGTACCAGAACTCTATGGTTATGAAATTCTGGTCTCGGGTACTGGAAAAGATGGAAAATATAAAAGTGTATATGTGTAGGTATTTGTTTTACTCCCTCTCATTATGTAAGTTAATGATTTAAAAGAGTTTAATACTAATTCTATTTTTTCCTCTTTATGCTTTTATTTTTTATCTGTAAATTGACGGGTGGTGGTGATTTCAGTGTAAATAATCTAAATGCCGTTTGGTACACATTCCTGTCTACATGCCCTTGCAATAATAGCCATCATTGGCCACGTTCAGCTTTTTCATTTTTCAATAAGCTCTCTAAAAGATGTTTCACTATTCACATATTCCTGAGGCATAAATTAAAGTATGTAGAAGCCAAGATCAGAGATGGAAAACTCTTAGATTATGAACTCATGAAATGTGGTATTGTTCATCTGAAGAGTTAGATTTAATTCTAATATATACAAGCTTCTGTCCTATTGTAAAATGAATTTAGTACCATTGTTCCTTGTTTGTATGTTGGTTTGTTAATAATCATATTTTGAAAACCTATCATAGTTCTTTTTCCTTGGTTCAAAAGTGTATTTATTATATACCAAGAACACTTAGAAAGAGTCAATGGCTAAAATTGTGACAAATTTTGATTGACAATTGTAAAATAAATTATTTCTCTGTCCTTATTCATATAGAAGTTGTTTATTCTAATAAAAAAAAAAAGAGTAAACCTGATCATTAGTTACCATGTAAGCACCAGAAAGATTGTAAACAAGGGTGGTTAATTATTCAGAGGATCATAATTAACACAGAATACTGGGTACATCAGCCTTCTTGGTTGGTTTGTTTGTTTGTTTCCCAAAAAATAGCTAGTATAGGGATGGAAGGAAAGTGAAACTACCCCAGTGACTATCGTCTAGTAACATAAGATAATAAAAATGTCCTGTGTCTTTATCTCTACTGAGACTTCCTTGTGTTTATTCATTTTTCTCAAGAGACAAACTTACCTAAGGGGTCAATAGGAAATAAAGGACCATCAACATGAAGGGGTGGGTGAGTGAGTGTTAATGGCCATTTTTAGTTAGCAATGGTTGCTTGCTCAGAAGCAGGATTTTTCTCCATTTGAATATTAATCACCTTCTTACCCTAGACCAGTTCAAGATCTCTCTCTGAGGAGGATGCTGCAACTGCCTGATTTATTAAAGTATATTTTCACCAATGAGACATATTTTCTTATAATATTTACTTGTTTCGATTTGAGAAACAGGATAACGAAAGCAGGGAAGGTGGGGTGGGGTTGAGGAGCGAGGGTAGTCCATAAAGTAGAGAGGATAGAAACTTGGTTGAAGGGAATGAAATAGATAACAATAGTTGGTTGAAGCAAGAAATAGAAAACCAGCTGGTTTGTTGGCTGCATACCAAGTTATAGTTGTTATCAGATGATTATTTTAAGATATGTGCTATGGTATTTAAAAATGTAATAGATGCCATGAGAAATGCTATACTTCAAATTATGATTCACTTGTTTTTATCTACTCATTGAACTGGAACATTTTAAATACAGTTCATTGTGATTCTAATAAAAAGTGATAATGACAGATTTCTTGTAAAAATTTGGTAGTTTTTATTTCGGTAGTACATGTGTTATTTCACATTTTATGCAAAGTGGATTTTTAAAAAATCAAAAATGGTTTTATTTCTTCAATAAGCTAAATATCTTTTCTAACTCCACTCAGAAAAGTCTGGCTCACATAGTTGATGTGCTTAGTACAACTATTAATTTTAGAGATACATACTTAAGTTTAGCATATATCCTAACTTCACAAGTTCCATACTAGTAGAATTTGAATATGGTCAAAGTTGGTTAGGTAAGAAGCAGTGTAATTTCATAAAGTACCTATAGTGTAATGCGTTTCTTCTGGAAATGGTCTATTTATCAATCAATTAAATAGTACCTTTTTCCCTCCAGAGGAGAAGAAACAAGTGTGACTTTAAATGATCTCAAACCAGCTACGGATTACCATGCAAAGTAAGGAATGCCTATGTGTTGCTTGTATATGATATAGCTTAGGTAGTTTTATTTCTAATGATTTCCTTAAAAGTCTAGAATGTAATTTAAGTAACTTTGTATTAGAAACATGGACTTTGGTTTTTCTTATGATAAAATTATCAACACTTTACCCCCAAATAAAGCATTTAACTCAGATGTTATGTTGAAGGGTTACATCATCATGTTTGTAGTTATGTTGGGATTGGAATGAATATATAGATTAAGCTTGTCCAACCTATGGCCTGTGGGCCACATGCAGCCCAGTACAGCTTTTAATATGGCCCAACACAAATTCATAAACTTTCTAAAAACATTGTCAGACTTTTTTGCAATTTCTTTTTTTTTACCTCATCAGCTTATCGTTAGTGTATTTTATGTGTGCCCAAGACAATTCTTCCAATGTGGCCCAGGGAAGCCAAAATGTTACACACCCCTACTATAGGTCATATATATAATGTGTCTTCAATATCTAGTTTACCAATCGAAAATTGTCCCAGCTTTTGAAATTCATAGAAAACACTATCAAATAATATTTGGCTTATACTTACATATTTGTACTATACCCTGTTTTGGAAAGAGTTTGAAGTTTTAAAATTATTTGAACTTTACATTTAATTGGGGGTAATTTAGATACTATTTTACTCTGCGTAGATCTTTGATTATAATTTACCAAAATTTTGTACTCTAGAGCAGGCTTGTTCAACCTGTGGCCCATGGGCTACATGTGGCCCAGGATGACTTTGAATACAGCTTAACACAAATTTGTGAACTTTCTTAAAACATGAGATTTTTTTGTGTGTGATTTATTTTTTTAAGCTCATCAGCTATTATTAGTGTTAGTGTCTTTTATATGTGACCCAAGACAAATCTTCCATTGTGACCCCGGGAAACCAAAAGGTTGGACACCCCTGCTCTAGAGACTTCCCTGGCTGGGACTCAGTATAATGCATTTAGTCACCTTCATTTTTAAAAAGAACAGTTGTGGTTAGGATTATTCCTGTTAAACTATTAAATTAAGTTTTTAATTATACTTCCTATGGATAAACCAAAACTGTTGTCCAAACTAGTATTTTTCAAACTGGATTGAGACCATTATTGAGACATAAAATTTATTTTGTAGGTTATATTCAGCATTTTTAAAAATAAAATATAACCAAATGGAAAAGAAAGTATCAGTATATTGCCCTAGTTAAGGACACTGTTTCAGGACCCAGACGTGTTGCACATACAGAGTTATGTAACAATTTATTTTATTTTATTTTATTTTATTAAAAATCATTTTTTACTTTCAGTTTCTGTCAAAAAAAGATGAAAGCTACTGGTCTATCCTTTTTTTAATTTTTTTGACGGCCACCCTTCTAATATGCATATTTTTCTCAATAAAACGTTTAGAGGGCCCTTTACTAACTTGCAAGTACTTAAAGGGAATGCTATTGAAGAGTAGAATACAATGATTCTGCAGGATAAAACTTTTTATTTTATCACCACAGGGTCCAGGCAGAATACAATTCTATAAAGGGAACTCCTTCGGAAGCTGAAAGCTTTACCACCTTGAGCTGTGAACCTGACATACCTAATCCACCAAGGATAGCTAATCGGACCAAAAATTCACTCACTTTGCAGTGGAAGGTAAGAATATCCTCTATTTCCAACTAGACATTTATTTTCCCCTACCCCATAGTATTAAATTTTAATTGTTTTTGGAGACAACTTAAAGCTAACTTGCTCCTGCCCTTTACTTATGTGAACATAAGTAAACAGGCATTTGTTTTTTATCTTATTATAACATCTTAATGGTTTTTCTTACTACATGTAAATATGGTATAAAAGCTTGATTTATAATTAGTCTTTCTTATACTGGACATGTGATGACATTGAGGATCACAACAGTGGTTCTCCTTTTTATGTTTTGTAACAATGATTTTATATCCTGAATTTTATCCTAAATGAGATTCATAATAACTAGACTTGGTTTTAAAAATAACATGGTGCCTTAAAGAGAGAAATAAAATTATTTTTAATAGAATAATATGTATTTTAATAAGTAAATGTTTGGACAAACTACATAAGATCTAATGAAGTAGACGGTGTAGATAGAATTGGTAATTTACATACCACAAACAGCACTGTCATTGGTGACATGATTTTCTGAAATAATATGTATGTCTTGGGAAATTTCTGAGCAAAATTAAATACAGTCTTTCCCAGTAGTTGCATTTTGGGAAACTTCAGTAACTTAAAATTATACCAAAAAAAATACCTTGTAAAGTAAAATTAGGTTCCAGTCTCAAATAATTATTAACAGGTATTTCACCAATGTAGGTGTCCAGTAGGTCATCCAAAAGACTATCCTAGAAGATGGGAATAATTAGTTGTTGTACAGAATGTCCCACATTCTACAGTACTGTTAGCATTCTTAATGCCCGCTCCCTAATCATCAGTTTCTCCTACCCCTGACATTACTGTGATGATCAGAAACCCCACCCCCACAAAGTTTCAGAATATATCCTGAAAGAGTGTACCACCCCTGTTAGCAACCATTAACTTGCAGTGAAAAAATCACTATTCTTCTTGATATAATTATTTCCTCTTATGTCAAGAGCAAAACTCAAGGGTAGATTTCTTTCTAAAAGCTTTTAAATATTGGAAACAGTACTACTTGTTTGGATCTTGTTAATTCCTAGTTCTTCTGAGGATATTAGGTGATTGTGTAGTTAAAAACTATTAACATTTGTAAATCAGGCAAGTATACGAGGGCTGTTGGAAAATATCCAGCCATGTAACCATTTTTGTTATATTGACAATGGCTGGATATTTTCTGGACAGCCCTTATATACATATTGATAAGTATGACTACTTTTATTTCATGTTACTTAATGTAGCATTTTATTTATCAATATGCTAAGGCCCTTTCCTTTGGTAGGGCAATTAGGTAGCAGTCGAATACCCTTCGTTTAGGTTAGGATTTTTCAAGGGCATTTCTCATTATTCTGATCATAATTACAATTGAATTTTGAAATTCTGTCTTTAACAATATCCCAGTAGGCCTATAGGAGCTGTAGACAGTGCTACCTCTTTGTTGCCCACACAGATTACTCAGGCTTTTACCCTACTAGAAATGGCAAGTATACACACAAAATAATCAGCGTGGTTAGAGAAAGAGATAACTATTGCTTTGGAGAACAGGATTATATACAGTATATGCTGCATAATGATATTTTAGTCAATAACAACTACATTTATGGCAGTGATCACAAAAAGATTTTAATGGAGCTGAAAAATTATCATCTAGTGACACTGTACCTGTCATAAGGTTGTAGCACAACACATTACGCACGTGTTTGTAGTGACACTGGTATAGACAATCCTACTGAACTGCCAGTGGTATAAAAGTATAACACATGTAATTATGTGCTCACACAGTACATAATATTTGATAATGATAGTAAATGGCAATATTACTGGCTTATGTATTTATTGTACTACAATTTTTGTTACTATTTTAAAGATTTATTTTTATTGTTTTTGACAGAGGTTGGGGGGTGATACAGAGACAGAGATAAAGAGAAGGGGGGCGCCCAGAGCAGTCTCCATAGTTTTACTTCAGTAGTTGTGAGATGGTTTCATTCCACACAAGCGGATTGGGGCTATGCTGGGCAGAAACCAAACCAGTGGCCTCCTACATGGAAGGCAAAAACCTTCACTGCCATCCCAGCAGTTACCAGTTGCACCACAGTTCAGCATATGGGTTTACATGGCCTGTGATTCGATTTTGGGACCTCACTGTTGCTCAACCTGCTGAGCTATCACGGCATCCCAAAGTTGAAATTCTTGACTGATTAAATACTGGAATAAAATGGCCAAGGGAGACTGAAGATTAACAGATTGATGAATTAGTCTTAGGTAATTGGCACATTGAATCAAGAAATAGAGATCCAAGGGATGTCGGGATAGCTCAGTGGTTAAGTGCTTATCTCCCAATCGCAAGGTCTGGGGTTCAGTTTCCAGCCCCAGCCTGGGCAAACCCATGTGCTGAACTGCAGCACAGCTGGTAACCACTGGGGTACCTTGGTGACAAAGGTGCTTGCCTCTCTTTCTCTCTCTTTCAACTTCTCTCAAACAATAAAATACATATTTTTTAAAGTAAAAATCCAGACAGTATCCCCTCTTAAATTTCCTTTCAACACCATAGTTCTTTCACTTTTTGGTGTATTATAAATTATTACTTTTAGATTGTAAGGTGAGTTTTAATAAAAATGACAGGATGGATCCTAGGAGCTTGAAGTTGATTTTTTTTTTTTTAACAAATTATAAAAGTTAAAATAGTTCTTGTTTAAATAGATAGCTCAGTGCTCCAGAAAACATGAGTAACCTGTTGCTTTGTTTTCTTTTCTTGTATTTAAAAGGATTATGGAATATATGTACATTTCTGTATGCTCTATGCAAATTTTTCTAGAGCCAAGTCTTAGAGAACATCTCCTAAAGCAGGGGTTTCCAACCTTTTTATACCCTAGGGCGCATTCTAAAATATTGGTAGGGCGGCGGGCACCAGCTATTTCTAAGGATATTTATTATTGAACAAGAATAAAAAATAATAAACAAAAATAATTTTAAAATAATAAATTTATTGTACAAATTATATACACACAAAGAAACATATATACAAAACGTAATACAAAGTAAATAAAAAACACGTATAATAAAACCATTTAAAAAAACATAAAAGAAAACATAAAAAAAAACAATCTGTCATTGTGATCTTTGGCATTGCATTTCATTGGCCAGTACCTCATAATTAGGAGAGTATGACGACAACCCTGTTAGCAAACAATGATTAAGATGCTCATCGGTAAGTCGAGATCTATATCATGATTTTATTAAATTCATGTTTGAAAACAAAGATTCGCATAAATACGTTGACCCGAAAAACGATTTGACTATATGCCGCTTTTTTAAAAAATGGGAACCTTTCTTTGTCGACTATGTTCCATAAGTCCTCTGATATTAAGGATTTTAGCAAAATATTGTTCTTAAGGTTCAGAATTTCTAACTCTAGTTCTGCTTTCCCCTGAACAAGGTCTGCAATACATGCGGCTAGTTCTATTACATTTATTTGGCAAGTAAAAGGATTGATACAGAAGGAGACAATTGGCTTGATATTTGTAAACTGCAGAAATCTCTCTTCAAACTGTTTTTGAAGCACTTGCAGGGTCTCAATAAATAATGACACGTTTAATTCATTGTTACCTAGCATT
>PVKE010007492.1:0-50510 GCA_004027555.1 Craseonycteris thonglongyai
TTTTTTTTTTTTTTTTTTGTCATATTGCATTGGAGAAGGTCTCTAGTATAAAGTAAACTTAGAACTGATGAGCATGAGTACATTTGTTTTTACCTGAATTTAATGAAAATGACTCAAATTTCACTATTAAGTTTGATGTTTGCGATAAATACTCTTTACTTGGGTAATGCCCCTTCTTTTTCTGTATTACTAACAGTGATTATCATGAATGAGTATTGAATACTGTCAAGGGCTTATTCTATTAATAAGGATTAACTAGGACCTTGTTTATTCCTCCTTTAATCTGATAATGTATTGCACTATTACGATTTCTGATATCAAATGGTCCTTGCATTCCTGAGATAAACTCTACTAGGTCAAATAAGAAAAGGAAGGAGGGGAGGGAGGAGAAGAGGGAGGAGAGTAAGGAAGGAAATGACTATTCAGTTTGCTAGTATTTGGTAGTATAAATTTCTTCATCTATGTTCATAGGTGAGATAAATCTATAATTTTCCTTTCTTAGCTGTTCTTATTAGTCTTTTATCATAAGATTATATTTCTCTCTCCTTTTTCTGTGTAATCAGTTTGTATAAGAGGAATGATCTCTTTCTTACAAATTGAGTAAAACTTGTCTATAAAACATCTGAACCTGATGTCTTTTAATCAGAAGATTTTTGATCTTATTAAATAAAATAAGTCAGACTGAAAGAATCAAGAAACATATGACCTCACTTACAGGTGGGTTATAAAGCTGAAAGTAACAAAGAAACAAAAACTTATGGACACAGTCAATAGTTCAGTGATTACCTGAGGGTAAAGGGAAAGTGGGTAAAAGAGTGAGGAGCAGAGAGGAGTTGGGAGTGGGCATCAGATAAATATATGGTGATGGAGGGAGAGCTGATTCTGGGTGTTAAGCACATAATGCAATACATAGACGATGTAATGTAAAATTGTATACCTGGAAACTTGTTATCAACCAATGTCACCCCAATAAATTTAACACACACACACAAAACGAAGCTATTTGATTATCCATTCTTCTTGAGTAGATTTTTATATTTGTGAATTTTTTTTAATTATTCATTAAGTTACCATGATTATTTTATCAAATTCCTATTTTAAATTGTCTGCTTGTCTAATATTTTTATATTCATATAATTCTTTATACATAATAGTTTTTAATTTTTTAACACTTTATCTGAAATTTTATAACCCTTTTTCATCCTATTTATTTGAAATCTTCTTGATTCAGATTTAAATGATAGCATAATAGAAATTAGATACAAAAATAATGTATGCATGCTTTATAAATGCATATTTATTAAATTTAAGATAATTACTATCCAGATATATAGTATGTATTCTATGTCAGATTCTATAACAGATTAAAAAAATGGCTTTTTTAAATTGAAACATAAACTGCACTCTAGTAGAATGGAAGCTTGAAAACAACTATGAGAAGAAAACCTCATTTAACTTTAATTTATATATGAATCTGTCATATTTCTTTCTGAAGCAAAACATTACAGTAGAAAAAGTATGAGTTTTGCTGTTAGACTTGGTTTCAAATGTCAACCCTGCTCCTTTTGGTTTTATAATCTTGAACAATTCACGTAACCTTGCCAATTCCCTGTTTGTAAAACTGATCATAATTATAATTCTACCTTGCCAGGGTTGTTTGAAGAATGATATATGTAAAGCACTTAATTCAGTGTCTGATACATAATAAGCACTCAGAAATAGTAGTAGTAAAAAAGTATTCCTTTTTAGTAACTAGAAGTAAATGATTCAACTTTGAAAACTCAAGAATTTTATGACAGTCTTCTGTATATAGATAATTTGTACAAAAGAAGGGATATTCTGATATTCTTCTATTTCCTCTCAGCTATGCTAGTTTTATGACTATATATATTTTATACATTATTTTCCTCATTCTGAGATTATTTATCAAGGCTCTGCTGTGTTCATAAGTAAATAAGCACATATATACTTCTATCTATTCAGATAAATTTTTAAACATTGAGTGGAAATACTCAAAGGGGTATGGGCATTGTAACTTACTGCTTTGACCATAAGATGTGGAGAAAGGTGAGAAATTCTTCAAATTCAAGTGAGATGCCTGGCAATGCCTTATCACAACCACCGAATTGTTGATGAATTAACTGCTGCTGATTCAATCTCAACATTAACTTGAATAGCGGTAGGATTTTATGTGCAATTTTAAATTTCAGGGAATTTATATCAGAGACTTTAGGTCTTTTGAATTCAATTGAACTATTGTAAATGTGGGTAGCTATATATTTTCCAGAAGTCTTTTCTAAATTTGCTGTTTTCTGCGTGACTACATACGTATACTTTTTTCAGATTTAGAATATTTTTAATTTTATAACAGTGAAAGTTACTACATTATACTTTTGCTATTGTCTTCTATATTACTTTGAGATTCAAAACATCATAGAATGATTTAGCATTTTTTGCAGAATTGATCCAGTCCTTCAATTCTTGTTAAGTCTTCATATTACTACCACCTATATTTGATAAAAAGATATTACTGTTGCTCTCGATGGATAAAACTGAGTGGACAGATGTTATTTTTAAGATATTGTTATTTTCTCTGTCTCTGTCTCTCAGCTTCTCTCTTTTTTTTTTTTTTTAAGATGTTTTTTTGATTTTTGACAGAGAGAAACAGAGACAGAGAGAAGGGGGAGGGCCCAGAGCAGTCTCCATAGTTGACATTAGTGTTCCATATAGTTTCACTCCACAGGCGGGCACAGGGCTGCGCAGGGCATGTGGGTCCGCATGGGCCAGGGCCGGGACTCGATGCTCGGTCCACGGGTCTTCAAAGCGAGCGCTTAACCCGCTGAGCCATCCCAGCTTTCCCTCAGCTTCTCTTAAAACAATATAATAAACCTTGGCGGGGGGTGGGGGGGGGGGTGGGGGGGAGATATTGCTATACATCTGAACTTAGACATTAACGTTTTCAAGTGATTGTGGATCTTTCACACACAAAAAAAATTAAGAAGTAGAAATAATGCAGACATTTCTCAGATCATTATTCAGTCAAATTGGGAATAATAAAAGATCCTTTTTAATTTTTTACCACCTAGAAATTAAAAATAAACCAAAAAATAAAGTAAAATTAGCACCCTCTCTCTTAACGCTTTAGAAAAGGAAGATGTACCAAGTGAAAATTCTAGAATATCTAGAAAATGAGAATCTTTCATATTGGTGCTATGGGGTATAGCTAAAATAGGTATTTCTCCTATCACTTTTATAAGGCTTACGCATACTAGATATTTATCTTAATTGTCTGTATCAAGTCATTTTATTTCAATTAGCATTTGGAAGATAGATAGGATTTAGATAAGTAAAGGAGATCAGGAATTTCTTGTTCATCATTACCAGCAATCTCAATACCACTCTAAAGAAAGATTTATGAAAAATGAAAATAAAATTGCATATTCATCTTATTTTGTTCTACTTACTCTTTCCAATGCATGCTCTGCATTGGTAAAAAGCACATTCACTGCAATAGGTCACATTTCCTCTGCTAATTAGGAAACTTGCAACACTGTGGCAGTCTACTGTTAATGTTCTGGTGTGTTAGGTGTGCAAGGGCTAAGATTTTGATAACACATAACTTGTGACTTTGTGACTATTAAGTACTTAAAGGGTTGAAAGAAGCTGGGTAATTGTAATTATTTACAGTAAAATAAAAAGTTCTAAAACATACAGACCTAAAATTATACTTTAAATAACTTAGTATAGTTATCTAATTGTACATTTAATTACCTTTTACTTTGAATATATACCTTCCTTGAGTTCTATAGTCTAAGCCTAGAGATCCTTTCTCTTAGTTAATGATATCATCATAGCATGTGTGCAAGTTTTATTTAATTTTTCTTACATTTAAGTGATAAGAATAACATTTTCAAAAATATATTGCACTTTGTAACAGATATCATGAGGGAAAAACAATGTATGACTTTGTATTTATAAAATGAGGCTATGTAAGTAGCTGAAGGAAGAGAGGGGAACAGATGATCAAAAGAAATGGCAAGGCCAGGGCCTCATATTCTTAAACTCTATGAACTTCAATTGATTTTATTAGTTTTGTATTTTAATTAATTATGAGTCCTTATACTGAGAAGATTAGTGTTAGTGGCAGTTCTGAATCTTTGTCAGGAAATAACTTGGTTGGTTGAGAGGACAATAACTATACCAGCAAGATTTCTGAAGTCTGTCTGTTAAAAAGGGAATCTTGCTATGAACAGTCATTCCTAAGCAGAGCTGATCCTCAGAGGAGAGTTATCTTTGATCTGTTTCTAAGTCAGGCTTTTATTTCTGTTAGCCAGAGAGAATTTCTCCAAGTTGGAGAGAGCTAATGAGAACTTGCTTCTCAAGTTAGGAAAGCGGACAGCTGACGTTGAGCAGTTTTTCAGAGTGGGACACTTCATCAAGGACTGGCTGGGTTAAAATCGTATGGAAAAGCTGTATCTATTAACATACTAAGAAAAATGAAAAAAAAAAAAGAAACTTAGTTGAAAAAAATCACTACTTTTGAAATTCATGCTGTCATTTTTAGTTTTTAATAGTATAGCTGATTGTTTTCTTTACATATCATTTATCTTCTGTTTATAAATTCTAACAACCTGCTATTATATTTTCATCCATTTCCCATGATCATGTGGTTACTAAATTACCAGATTACTCAGTTATTATCCAGTTAGCTATTCATACCTGAGAGTTGCATTAAAACTTCCAGGGCATATTCTTAAATTCTTGGTGGTAAATACCTCCACATCCTTAAAAAAGGAATAAATGATGACAAGAATATCATCATATTATTCTCTCAATTACATGTAAATTTAAACATAGAGAAACCACCTTTCTGCAATGGGTTTTTATTTACATGACTGAATCTATTATCTGTAGACATAAACTCACTTCACTTTGTATGCTACTTTGTCCATTCCCCTGGCGAAAGTCAGAAATTATTCTTTTCAATCACATTCTCACTCAATCTCTTAGGAACCTTCAGAACACCTCACTCTTCTCTCTTTTTTAAAACATTATTTTTCCTGGGTTTTTGATTCATCTCAGTCTCCTTGTTTTCCTCTGTTCTGTCTTTTACCTCAGTGTCTTTCATTGTCTTCAGCTTCCCTTCGACAAGTATGTCATGAAATATAGGATCCCCCAGGGTTCTGTGTAGGCCTTCTTCTGTTCTCTCACAAGACAATATTAGACAGTCTTGTATACTTGCATCAAACTGTTGCCATGGCTCCCAGTTGTTAGCTCCAGCTCAAGCACCTCTTGTTACTCTAGGGAGATCTATATATCCAGTCCCAGCACAACATTCCACTCGGGTGTTTCACAAGCAACCTCTAATTTAACATGTCCAAAGTGCATTTATTTTCTTTTCCCCTTGAAAGCTGCCCCTCCTCCAGCATTCCCTGTATCAGTAACCACCATTATCCTTCCCCCACTTATTCAAGTCAAAGTATCTCAATTTGTCCATGACTTCTGCTTCTCCTTTCATAGTCAATCAATCAAAAGGCCACATTCATAAAGTTGCTCACTCCTCTCTATCACTGATGCCATCACTTTAGTCAAGTTCACCATCTCCTACCTACTTTCCTACCACAATTTTCTGCATCGATGATTCTTGTTCCTCTCTAATCCATTATTTTTCCGGCTTCAGCTAGCATAGTATTTTTTATTTCTTTTATTTAAAACAACAGTGATTTATTGTCTTAAACTTATAGAGGCTAAAAATTCAAAATCAAGGTGTTGGCAGAGCCATGAATTCTTTGATGGCTGAGAGATAAAATCCTTCTTTACTTCTTTTACCTTCTGGTATTTGCCAACAATCCTTGATGTTTCCTAACTTGTAAATACATCATTCCAGTCACATGGCCATCTTCTACCCAAGTGTCTTCATATTGTCTTCCTTCTGTGCACGTCTGTCTCTGTGTCCAAATTATATTTATAAGAACACCAACCATATTGGATTCAGGCCCACCATCAGCATAATCTTTTTTTAACCAAAATTCTTGTCACGATGCTTCCCATTATCCTTACAATAAAATTCAAAAATTTTAACATGATCTACAAGACTCTGCATAATCTTTTCCTTACTACCTTACCAACTTCTAGCAGTATCTTTCCCTCTTATTTTTCTATGCATTAGATTTTGCTCAGTTTTAGAAATACCCCATACATATGTCTGCCTTAAACTCTCTGTATATGCTTTCATTTTCTTTTTTTTTAAATAAAGATTTGGGGAGGCCAGGATGGCTCAGTGGGTTAAGCGCTCACTTTGCAGCGCCGGGGACTGGGGATCGAATCCTGGCCCCGGGCCATGCGGAACCATATGCTGAACTGGGAGCTCCCCCAGTTCAGTTCTCTCTCTGTCTCTGTATCTCTCTCTCTCTCTCTCTCTCTCTCTCTCTCTCTCTCTCTCTCTCTCTGTCAAAAATAAATAAATAAATAAATAAATAATATTAAAAAAAGATATTTATAAAACAATAAATAAATAAAGATTTATTTTATTGTTTGAAAGAAGATGAGAGAGAGAGAGAGAGAAAGAACCCAGAGCAGTCTCCATAGTTGTATATCATTAGTTGTGACATAGTTTCATTCCACACAGCTGGATGTGGGGTTGCACACTGCGGAAACCAAACTGGGGGCCTCCCTCAGTGGAAGCAAGAACCTTTGCCGCTAAGTCACGGTGGTTACCAGTTGTGCCACAGTTCAGTGTATGGGTTTGCACAGGACTGGGCAGGGACTTGATCCCCAGACCTCGCAGTTGCAAAGCAAGCACCCAACCTGCTAAGTTATCCCAGCATCCCCTTCATTTTCTTTATTAAACTAATTCCTAAAGAGTAAGAATTGTATCTTATTTATTTTTTTGTTCTTGTTACCTAATATACGGCCTGATGCTTTGTAGCCTCTTAGCAAAAAAAAATAACATACTTTTTCCCTGGTAGTTTTGTTTTTTTTTCCTGGTAGTTTATGAGTATGTTAATGAAAGAATCATTCTTATCTTTGAATTCCCCCAGGACCTAATGCAATGCCTGAGAAATAGTGTATTTTCCATATATGTGTGTTTGAAATAATTACCACAAATAAGATTATGCTACTTAACTCTCAGTTAAACAAAATATTCAGTTGCTTAGTGTCAGCTCTTTAGTCATCAGGCATACTACCTCTACGTTTTCTTCATAACATTCATTATATTTATAATTATATAGTGTGCTATTTCCTGTTCTCTACTATATCCCCAATGCATTTCAGAGTGCAAGGAATATAAAAAATTAATAACTATGTAATCAAAATTTTTTGAATGAATAACAAAAAGGTAATTTTAGTTATCAATTGTTTACTCTATTTTTTATACGACAATATATCTGCAAAAATAGTCTTCAAAATGTTCTATAAAACTTGTTGAAAATACATAGTCCAGGCACCAAAACATCTCATATCTACTAATCAATTTCTGAAGGTCCCAGAATGATTCTTAATATATGTGCATACAATTTTTTCATGACTTTGAAGCTAAACAAAAAATTTTATTAATGTGGAGTGGGGAACTGAATGATAATACATTCATATTTTTAGTTATATTGTTTTTTTAATATTCATTATTTCTGTGTATTTTTTCTTTGTGTACTTTTTATACTAAGCTACTTGTGCTATGGTTATTTATGTGTAACCTTTTTCAACAAGTTAACTTTTCTTTCATAAACCCAAAACACCACCTGTTTCACTACTCAGCAATCTCCACCTGCTCACTCTCTGAACCTCTTCTTTGGTCTTTACTGCCAAGCGCCTGCTCTGGAAAAAATCTTCTCTCCCTGGCTTCCCCACTCCTTGTTCTGCTTTGTGAAGCAGTTACTAATCAGACATACAGAGCTATGACACTAGAATTTCAAACACTATTCATATGGAAATAAATTAGAATGAGAAATTCTTTCCATATTCAAAAACTAATGTTGGGGAAAGCCGGGATGGCTCAGCGGGTTGAGCGCTCGCTTTGAGGCCCCGAGGACCGAGGATCGAATCCCGGCTCCAGCCCAGGCAGGACCCACATGCTGAACTGGGGAGTTCCCACAGTTCGGTTCTCTAGCTGTCTCTGTCTCTGTCTCTCTCTCTATCTGTCAAGAGTAAAATAGAAATAAATATGCACTGAAGATAAAATAATTACTCTCTATAAATATAAAAAAAAAAAAAAGATATAAAAAAAAAAAAAAGCTAATGTTCCCTACTAACACTTTATAATGTTTTCTCTTTTGAAATCGGCAAAAGTTAACCCTATTAAATCAACTCAGAATTTATGTAGTGATCCAAGTAATAATTACAGGGTGTTAATATGTATGAGTACATGTGAGTCTAAACAGTTGTCATGTAACGTGGAAAGCATCAGGAATGGAAAGTGACAAACTGTTCTTCCTATTGAAAATTTAAAACTATGAACAATCTTGCTTCTCAAGAAGAAATGTAAAGATGTGAGACAAATGTTGGTAGGGATTAAGGAAAAATGAGAAACAATTATTTTTTTTAAACCTTTAATTTTCCTTTTTCTTTTTTCCTTCATTATGTTACGAGAATTTTGACTAAGTTTTATTCATTCAGGAAACATTCAGTGAACTAACTGGCTTGCACTTTGTAATTTAATCTGTTAAGGGCTTTACAGTTACAGAGATGGTTCACAGTCCTCGGTTTTATAGTGATGTGAACTACCTCTTCTTTCCTTCCTAATAGAGGGTAGGTACTTGAGGAAAGGTGGCTGGAAACATCCTCAGTTCAAATGAAGGGGAAGAAAACCTGCAATGACCCTGCCTTGTGCCTGTTACCACTGTGCTATTCCTTTTCCAGTCTCAGATGCTATGTAAAACAGAGCCCCCTGGGGAAGCCGGGATGGCTCAGTGGGTTAAGCACTCACTTTGCCGCACCGGGGACCGAGGATCAAATCCCATGCTGAACTGGGAGCTCCCCCAGTTCAGTTCTCTCTCTGTCTCTGCCTGTCTCTGTCAAAAATAAAAATAAATAAATAAAAATATATTTAAAACAGAGCCCCTGAGGTCCAGAGTTAGCAAAAATGTTATCATTTTATATAAACTTCCCTTCCCACCATATTTTGGTTTCCAATTTGGGGTGTAATTTAAGTCAATACACCAGAAAACTGTTTTTGACAAATGGAAATAATGTATCAAGAAAGGATAAAATTTTGTTTCAGAGATTGTTTGGAAGAGTAAACTGAACCAAAATCTCAAACCCTTTTTAGAATGTAACAATATAAATAAATAAATGTAATAAAATAACTCAAGGGTAGTTCTTTATTTCCAGGTCAAGACACTGTAAATTAACAATGCATGTATATCATTGCCTTTTCTGTATTCTTTCATATTTTCTATTTTAAAAATCCAATTGTTTAACTTCAGCTCTGAAGCCTGAAACATTCACATGTTACATATCTTATCACTATATTTTTAAACATTTAGTAATCTCCCTTTCTTTGTGACATTATTCTGGGAAATCAAAATTCATAGTTGCATATTAAAGATGTTTTCTTCCTCTGAGTTATAGAAATCCCTGGGTCTTCTCATCCTAAATCATCAAATTAGTAAATGCCATTTTTCTGAATGTAAAATATTTCAGTTATGCACAAATCTGTTCTAAATGGAGCAGTGCCCTGGAAATGCAGCAAGTGAAACAGGGGCAAAAAAAAAGCCTAGAGCCAGACAAAAATTAAAAAGAGATGTTTTAGAAGTTTGGGGTAGGAGCATGCTGGGGATAGAGTTCTTGGTGAGAAACACAAAAGAAGAAAATAAATATGAGTTATTGTTATCTTTGGAGAAAATAATTTTCATGATATAGGGTAAAATATCCTATTTAGGACTGGCCCAAGTTAGTAGCTGAACTGATTTGAGACAACGCACAGGTCCCTACAGACATCAGGCTATGCTTTGACACAGCATTAGCATATCCACATTGCAGTTGCTAGGAAGGTTATGTTGGTGACAGTTTTTATTCCTTCACAGCGAGATTTAATCCATTATTGATTTAAGACAGCTCCTGTAGCAGTGTTTTTCCACCAGTAAGTCTGTAGAATATATTTTCCTCGTGAAGAGCAATAGGCACAGATAGCACAATTCCAACTTACTAATGAATAGCTGGGGTCTTGTATTTAGATCTTCCTTATGCAAGCTCACATTTCAGGGATGTGATTTTATGTATCAATGACATTCCATGGCATTGAAAGAGAAATAAATTCTGGCATAATCCTACACATAGGCTAATAACAACAGACACAGTTGTTACATACAGGAGTCAATGGGTCTTGTGACTTTCACAATCCAGGTTATAAATGTCCTGTTCCCAGCCCTTCTCACAGGATAGCCTATAAAATATGCAAAATCAATAAACAAGTCCTGCTTTTTGAAAAATAGACCTACTACTGAAAATTCAGTATTTTAACCTTATTTGTATAGGTGCTAACACAGAATTTAATAAAGAAAGGTGCATAATGAACAAAAAAAAGACAGCTTTTGGCTGCAACATTCTCATACCTTCTAGGAAATCATTGCTAAAGCTTATTTCTTTCTTCATTCCTCCAGAGCTGACATGAGCAAATAGCCTTGCTAAACTGGAATCATTTCAAAATACATCAATCTCAATCATAGATTGTTCAGAAATGCTAAAGAAATTATAAAACGAACACTTAGCAGAGAGTAGGCAAGTAGAGTCCTACAACTTGATTTAATTGATAGATTTTAACCATTTATACTCTTCAAATATATATTCGACTTAGTTTAAGATGAATAAATTGGTGTTTTTCGTAAATAAGCTAAATGGTTTCCTTTTATTCTTCATATCCCTTCATGATAAACTGGATTTCCACCTGTATTTATATTCATTTCTGAATTCTTTTTTCAGTTATAGTCATCTTTTTCAGTTCATTTCCTTTCCACTACCAAGAAGTTATTAAAATTATAATTAAATAACATTTGGCATTATGTGTGGGTTTTTTTTAAGATTTATTTTATTGTTTGAAAGGAGAGAGAGAGGAGGAGGGCCCAGAGCAATCTCCATAGTTGTACACCATTAGTTGTGACCTAGTTTCATTCCACAAGGGCGAAAGTAGAGCCAGATGGGGAAGGAACCGAACTGAGGGCCTCCCACATGGGAGATAAACACTTTTGCCACCATCCTGGTGGTTACCAGTTGTGCCACAGTTCAGCGTATGGGATTACGTGGGCTGGGGCTGGAATTCGATCCCCAGATCTCTCAGTTGCAAGGCAAGTACCCAACCTGCTGAGCTATCCCAGCATCCCTGGCACAATGTTTTAACATGAATTGTAGAGTTAGTCTTTTTCCTCTCTTCCCTGATAAAAGAAAAATCATGTTGGTATATATATATTGTAGTTGAATTACATTTATAAATAAGTAGGGAAAATTGACATACGATGTTGATTTTTCTTTTTTTTCAAAACAGAGTATGCCTTTCTATTTATTCACGTTTTTATAGGTTCCTCTGTGGTACTTTATAGTATTCTTGCCTACTTTTTGTTAAGATTATTTCTATTTTTACATTTCTTTTGCCATTATTATTGAGATATTTTATTTTGTTACATTTTCAGACTTTTTAATATGTGCACAGTGTTGATTTTGCAAGCAGTTGGTTGGTGACTAAGAATGCAGATGTGAATTTCTGAATCCCTGCGCTCTGCCACAGCCAGCTATGTGATTGGTTTTCTTGTTGCTCATAGAATACAGATTGCAATATTATGTACTTCCTAGGATTATTGGGAGGATTAAAGGAGCTATATATTTAGAACACTGCTGGTGCATACTAAACACTCATTTTTCATTATCATCATCATCATTATTAGCTACATTATTGTACTCTCATTGTTTGTAATAGTTTTTCAGTTTATTCAGATTTTCCAATTATATACCATCTGCAAATTATGCATAACTTTGCCTCTTTTCCACTTTTGTATATTTTGTATCTTTTTATTATTTAATTAAGTCACCTAATCTCCGTAGCACTGTTAAATAACAATGGTAAAGGGGGACATCTTTATCTTACAGTTCGATTGTTTCTAATGTTTTCTTTGACTTGAGAGGTAAGCATCTTGCATTCTGTTTTTTTAAGAGGTTTTATGTTCTTTTATTGTTAAATTTATTTGAGGTGACATTGGTTGGTAAAGATTACATAGGTTCCAGGTATACAATTCTCCATTATATCATCTATGTGTTGCATAGTGTGCTCACCGCCCAGAGTCAGTTGTCCTTCCATCACCTTATATTTGATGCCCACACCCTCCTCCCTCCTTCCACTCCCCCTTATTGACTGTGTCCATGAATTTTTTTCTTTGCTCCTTTCAGTTTTATATTCCACATGTAAGTGAAGTAATGTGGTTCTTGATTTTTTCAGTCTGACTTATTTCACTTATTATGATGGTCTGAGGTCCATCCATGTTGTTGCAAATGGCAGTATTTCATCTTTTCTTATTGCTGAGTAGTGTTGCATTGCATCAATGTACCACAACTTCTTTATACAGTTATCTATCAAAGTACACTGGTTGTTTTCATGACTTGGCCACCGTGAACAGTACTGCAATGAATATTTGGGTACCCAAATCTTTGCAAATTAAGGTTTTCAAGTTTTTTTGGTGGATACCCAGAAGAGGGATTGCTAAATCATATGACAATTCTATTCCTAATTTTTTGAGTAACCTCCATATTATCTTCCATAGTGGTTGTACCAATTTACATTCCCACCATCAGTGTATGAGGATTCCTTTTATTAAATGTTTTTTTCAAAATGTTGTTCTAATATTGAGTAGAAAGTTAAAATAAACTGTGACTCCTGAGCTCTGTCTTTCTAATATGGTTCAGCTTCGGAACGAGCTTTAAATCTCGGCTCTGTCCTAATTTCTGTTTATGCAGAGGGTGTCAGTCCTATCAGAAGCTCCCAGCCTTTCATTTTAAGCCAAAGTTATATTAAAGTCCATGCTTACCATTGAGTAGAAGCATCACAAGAATTCATAGAATAGGCTGGCTGTGATTTTGAGGAGTTACAAAAAAAAATCAACTTGACTTAAAAACCAGTGAAAACTTACTGAGAATTTACCAGCCAAAGCCAAAATATAAATTTTAGTTAAATTTAAAATACCAAGAAATTTTTTGTAACTTGATTGTTAGAAAAGAGATAATTATTTGTAATAGTATATAAGCAATTTTAAATTACCTTCAAGAACCATACGGACTATGAAACTGAAAGTCACAAAGAAACAAAGACTCATGGACACAGTCAATAGTTTAGTGGTTACCTGAGGGTAAGAGGGGAGAGGGGTGGAGAAATATGGAGGGGGCATCAAATATATGGTGATGGAAAGAGAACTGACTCTGGGTGGTGAGCTCATAATGCAAAATATAGACAATGTAATTTAGAATTATAGACCTGGAACCTATGTAACTATTGCCAACCAAGAGCACCCCCAAAATTTAACAATTAATAAAAAAGAAAAAGGGTAGTACCAATTGTAGCATTATGTATTCATTTGTCATTTGTTTGTGACTTCTTGATTATATATGGTATTCTTACCATTTATAGCAATTCAATTAAAATAGCCTCCTGTGTTTTAACCAATAGTTTTGCAATAGATAATTTTTTTTTCTATAAAAACAAAACTTTCTAGCACATCTGGTATATAATAGGGTATATAATTATTGAACTGTAGCTGTACATTTTATAGTCACTATGTTGTACTTTAAGGATTTACCTCACCACAAGAAATATTGCCTGTAATTCCTTTGTCAATATTTTTTCTTGTCTTAGATTACCTGTTTTTATTGCACATTAAGTTATGTTAAGCCAAAAGGAAGTTTATAAAGACATTTTTTTAATTTAACAACTTTATAATAGGATATATCTAGAATAAATATTGCCATAATTTATGTTATAGGTGATAATTTTAGTTTTAATTGCTATTACAATTAACAGACTTTTGCACATAAATAATTAATTAGACTTTCTTACAATTAACAGATTTTTGTACATAAATGATTTATTAGACGTTCTGTACTTGTTCATGCCCAATTTATGTTTCTGGATCCAGAATTCTAGTCAGATCTTGAATGAATTGAAAAATTAGTTTATCCCTGAAGTTTTTTTATATTTAATGAGGAAACATGAAAAAATTGGTACTAATTGACCATTAAGAAAAGGATTCATAAGGATTTAACAGTTCATATTCCATAATATGTATTATATATTATAAACTTAAAGTATATATATGTGATCTCTGGCTTTAGGTTGATTATGACATGTATATAACCTTTCTGATTTCATTATAATTGGACTCTCTTTGTTTATGTAAGAGAAGTTTGAAATACAGCTAAATACATTATTAAAATTGATGCTTCTATATCTACATTCTTATAAATTTCTGGGATGGTGTATAATTTTAAAATTAGGCTGACCAGATGTACCATTTTAAATGGGACAGAAAACACTGGTACTGCCCTATTTCAAATGGTACATATGGTCAGACTAGTCTCACTGGGCTAAATAAAAGGTGTCAGTAGGCTGATTATACATACTGTTTGAAATAGGACAATACTGTTGTTTTGGGACCCATTTAAAATGGTACAGCTGATCAGCCTCATTAAAGTAAATGAGTCAATATTGAAGACAACGAAGTATCCTTTCTTCATCATTAGGTTTTATTTATTTATTTATTTATTTATTTATTTATTTATTTATTGACAGAGAGAGAGAGAGAGAGAGAGAGAGAGAGAGAGAGAGAGAGAGAGAAAGAGATACAGAGACAGAGAGAGAACTGAACAGAGAGAGAGAACTGAACTGGGGGAACTCCCCAGCCCAGCACATGGTTCCGCATGGGCCAGGGCTGGGATTTGATCCTCGGTCCCCGGCGCTGCAAAGGGAGTGCTCAACCCACTGAGCCATCCGGCTTCCCCTAGGTTTTAAATAGTCTTCTATCTCCCCAGCTAAAACTTTGAATTTTCTTAACTTGGGACATCTGAGTTATATTAAAATAAAAATGATTGGCTGGTGCATGATATTAGCTGAACATTCCACCAGATATTAATCATAGTGGTAATAGTTAATACCACAAGCACTTTAAAGAGCTCACTTAACTTTGTCCTTGGCACAGAAATAAGGATGAGAGAGGGAGACCTCCAGACTTTCTTCCATAGGAATTCACTGAAGCTTCTAGCTAGAGAATATTTTTTTTTATTTCTTTGACATCCTCTGGTTAAATACTGAGGGGACTGATGGGAGAATTTCCCAAGTGACAAGGAACACTTGAGCAAAATGGTCACGTTTATCACTTCATCACTTCAGTGTGTAAGGAAAAGGGTGAGAGTGAGAGAGGAGGGTAAGGAAGTCAGCAACCCAATTCAAGTAAAGACTGTCCCTGGGAAAGTTACAGTTTGAGATGAAAATATCAGTTAGGCTAAATAAAATACTGTAACCTCATCCACCAGCTGGCTGTGCTCCCTGAACCTCTGCTGCTGTCGAAAGCTGTCATAGTGTTCTATGTGGAATAGCAGCAGCTCTACCACATTCCAAGAGGAAGGTGTCACAAACTCTCACCTTTAGGAGCTCGACTGAGTGGAGCTGCTGTCTTGTTTAATTTTTTCACCTTCTGTATCTCAGTATAAGAAATGTATCAGGTTCTAGTTTTATTTTGAAAATTATTTCCAGAAGCTTATAGAAACTTCCAGTAGCACCTTCCACCACTCCCCACACACATTGCTGTGTTGACCTTGTTTTTGCCCTGTGAATCACTGATATGGCAGTGATTCACTTACTGTTATTACCACTATCTCATCTGTTCTCACTTCATCCAGTTTAAACTATGAAATATTTTTCAGCTATTTGTCTTTGAAATGCATAAGTTCTTATTGATCCAAGTTTATATAAGCATGTCATGCTTTATAAACAACACTTTGCTACGCCTCACAGTTAGAATTACTCTTCAATCTCTTTATGTAGAAACTCCTCTGGTGTCATTAAATATTAAGTACAGATTTTTTTCTAATATTGTCCCAGAAGGTTAGCAAGAGTTTTGGAAATTATTGCCAGATGAAAAATCAATCAAAAATAAGGTCATAGAATTCTAGACATAAAATAAACATGTTATTTACCCCTGCCCCTTCCTTTTATATGGGAGATAATTGAGGCCCAAAGAGATGAAATACAAGTATCTCCAAAATGATACCATATATCTTAGAGAAGATTACTCTTTACAGAAATTTAGCTTGCACATAATTTTTCAAAGGCACATCTGTGAAAATTTTAGCATAAAATTCCTAATCACTGAAAAAATACTTCTATCTCCACTCTTTGTTTCATATTCATGTATGTTACCTCCCTTTTATTTAAGGGAGAAAAATATTCACTCTAGTGTGAGAGCTATATTATGCAGCTTCCAGAGCATGATGGTTTTATTTCAAACTCTATTTCAGATGCTATGTTTCTATATATTAGAAATAGCAACCTCTTCCTGTTTTCTCTAAAAAGAAGAGGCAGAAATTAAAACACCAAAATGTCACTGAAACAATTTATTGTTTTAAATATATGGATAAAAATGCCTTTGTAGATTGGTGGGTTTTCTTTTAAAATTCCTTTGATAATGATAGTTAATGTCATTCTGAGCTATTTGCAAAAGCCTTTCTCTCCTCATGCATGAGCTTAAAATATCTAGCACTAAGGAAGAAGAGTATTAGTTATAGACATGTGGGAAAAGAAGAATTGTTGCCTATTGCCCCCAAAATGCTCAACTTTATGTATTTCCAAGCTTTGTTAAGAGTTTACATATAAGGTCTGACAATTAAGTTCCCAAATTTGCCACCATGGGTACATTGGCAATGCTGTACAACCAACTCTGTAAGGTTTCATAACCTTGGTATATCAATGTCTTATAACTGTGTTTGTGTTGATGTGTGGTGGTGTCTTGCTGAGTGGCATTCAATATTGTTGTTGGTGTTTTTGTATGTCATTGTGAAAATGTTGGAGCTTGAATTTTTAGCAAGAAACAAACACTCAATTATTTGTAAACTTGGCAAGAGTGGAAGTGAAATCAGGGACATGTTAGTTCAATTTAGTGGAGATAATGGCATGAAGAAAATGAGAGAGAAAGCGCCACTGATGAAGAATAGTCAGAGTGGCCAGTAATGAGCAGAACTGATGAGAACAATGCAAAAATGTCAAAATCATTGACTGACTGTGAGAAATAGCAGACCAAGTCAACAGTGATGGAGAAACAGTTAGGAAAACATTAACTGAAAATCTTGGCATGAGAAAGGTGTGTGCAAAAATGGTCCCCAAAGGAGTTCACCAATGAACAAAAGCAAAGAAGAGTTGAAGTTTGCCAAGACCTTTTGGAGAGGCAAAACGATGTTTTAGTCCATGTGATCACTGGTGATGAAACACGGGTGTACCAATACGACCCTGAAACAAAGCGGCAAAGTGCACAATGGAAGTCATCCACTTCTCCATGACCAAAAATATTCCTTCAATCTAGAAAGATCAAGAGGCAAAACAATGTTGCTAACCTTTTTTAATATCAGAGGGATTGCTCATTATGAATTTGTACCAACTGGACAAACAGTCAACCAAGTTAACTATTTGGAAGTGCTGAAAAGTCTTCATAAAAGAGTTAAATGAAGAACGACCTGAACTTTTTGCCAACAACTCATAGCTCTTGCATCATGACACTGCACCAGCTTACACAGCACTGTCTGTGAAGGAGTTTTTAGCCAGTAAACAAATAATTGTATTGGAACACCCTCCATACTCACCTGATCTGGCCCCCAATTACATTATTCTTTACCTGAAGATAATGAAATACTGAAAGGAAGACATTTTGATGACATTAAGGACATCAAGGGTAATATGATGATGGCTCCAGAAAAAGTTCCAAACTTGCTTTGGAGGGTGGCCCAGGCGCTGGCATCAGTACCTAGCTTCCCAAGGGGAGTACTTCAAAGGCAACCACAGTGATGTTCAGCAATGAAGTATGTAGCACTTTTTCTATGATGAGTTGGCAAACTTAATTATCTGACCTTGTATGCAGTAGCAATTGTCATCTTAAATTTTTCAGTTAAGGAAGCGAAGATGACTGTGAGAAATTTTTGAGACAGATACAGATTTCAGTTAACCATCATAGTGCCCAGAGGCTAGATAGAATCTGATGTTTTGCCTTCCCTTAAGACTTAGTCTAATAATCCAGACATAGGAATACATTCAGCTATGTAGCATTATTTAGCCATACTTTTATTCATTCATTCATTCATTCATTCATTCATTCATTATATGTACTCGCTCAGTTATATAGCTAATTGAGTTGCTTTCTGCCAGACATTGTGCTAGCTTTGGGAGATAAAAATATGAAAAGACATGGAAACTGCATTCAAGATAATTGTAAGTGAAATGGAGAAACAAACAATATATCACAAACATAATAATTACCATGATGGAAGTATTTATAAGTGGTTTTGAGAACATATACATACCCCATACGACAAATTTACTCCAGAAAAGTGGTAAGAGATTTATAAATGTTATCTTATAAATATATAATTTTATTCCTTTATATTCAACAAATATTGTAATGCCTTTTATATGTCTGGTAATATGCTGGGTCCTAGGGAAGAAATAGGCATAAAATCCCTTTCCCTTATCCTTGAGGAGCTTTTAGTCTAATGGGATATGAAAACTCTTATTATAATAAACATGTGTACCAAATATCTGTGGGGACACAGAAGAGAAAGTGGATACATCTATCTGGAGTTAGAAATAAAGGCTTTCTGTACAGAGATCCCTGCAGCAATCTTTTAGCTGATACTTGAACCGTGAGCAGGGATGGACAAGGTGCTGCATGCTAAGCAGAGGAAAAGCGTGTACAAAGGCACAGTCCTATGAATGGGCAAGTAGTCTGCTAACACCAAAGCATAAAATACAAGTTGGTGAGGGATGAGAAAAGAGGTAAAAGATAGCAAACATTTATTGAACTCTTATAGTGTGTGAGACCAATCTAAATACTTTACATAGATTCCTTACAATAGCCCAGGAGGGTTCACATAACTACTGTTCTCTCACTTTATAAATGAAGAAATTGGGCAGAAGGGTTAAATATCAAACCCAAAGTCACATGCTGATAAGTGGAGTGGCCAAGATGTAGGTCCAGGTAGTTTGACTCCTAAGCCTACTGTAGACATAAGTCAGTTCAAAAGGGCTTTATGTGCTGTACTAAGGAATTTGGATTTCATTTCATCATTGTCTAGAAGCCATTGAGGTGTTTTTAGTTATAAAAGTTACATAATCAGATTTTTATTTTTAAATGGCATTTGGAAGATGGAGGAGCAGGGCTGACTTTAGGTATAGAGTGAAGCAGAGAAAAAAGAGGATGGAGAGACAGAAAGACAGACCACTTCTATAGTCCATGTAAGAGATGACGAAGCCCTGAAATGGGGCAATGAATCAGGGAATAGATTCAAGTGATATTTTGGTAGAACTTGGGGAATAAGGAATTAGGAAGAATGAAAAGTGTATGATGATTTCCAGATTTCTGTCTTGAGTAACTAGTTTGAAGTTAGTGCCAGAGTCCATGACAGAAAATATGGGGAAAGTGTTATAGATGCCAACCCTGCATTCTCACAGTTAAAATGTCTTTATAGTTATTTAGGAGATTTTACACATGAAACATAAGTGTATATAGTTTCACCTTTATGGTTCCTGGTTACATATGCAGCATAAGGGTATACAGGCATATTCTCATTAAAAGTCTACAATTTCACACTCTTACAAATCATAACAGAGTTAGTTATTCTCCCAATAGTTTAGTGAACACAGCAAAATGCCTGTCCTATTACCAAAATTTTCTTACTTGGTTTGTATTATCGCTAATGTTAATACATCCAGATAGCCATTCAGAGAACCCACTCTACTAAAAAATTATTTTTGTCAGTAACAGTGCTAAATAAGTTGTGATTCCTAGGTTGGCAATAGAATGTGAATTAAAAAAAAAAAAGTAGTTCTCAGACAAACTGGTTTCTAATATTTGGACGTATAAGCTTCATATGCATTGTATATACAGGTTCTTGGGCAAAACTGATAAACTAATATGAGAGGGCCCCCCCCAAAAAAAACGGAATTATCTTCTGGAGGGTGGGCCCCTTCTGGTACAGGCTTCCCCTCATTATTGTGAGAGGATGCATTCAACTGCAGTGAACTTTTTTTGGAGACTCTTCAATGTGTTTGCCCATTTCATGATGGGTGATTTACAGGAACCATGTGCTGCATGACAATGCACCTGCCCACCACCATGCTGAGTGTTTAGCAGTTTTTTGACCAAAAATAACATGATCCCCATTTTCCACCATCTGTATTCACTCAATCTTGTTCCAAGCAGCTTTTGTTGTTGTCGTTGTTGTTGTTTTCCTGGATGAAAAAATTCCTCAAAGGGAAATATTTTACCAATGTGGAAGAGGTGGAACAAAAAACAGCAGGCGCACTAAAAGGCATCAAAATCGACGAGTACTAAAACTGTTTTGAGCAGTGGAAAAAGCATCTTGATAGGTGTATTGCATCAGACAAAGTATTTTGAAGGTGACTAAAATTTAAACATGTAAGAATAAATACACCATTTTTTATAAATAGATTCCACCTTTCTTTGGGTCCCCCTTCAGACATGTTTTCAGAGTAGTTCTGTAATTATCTTAAATTCTACATTGTCTGTAAAGTTCCATGAATTTGAAACTCCAGTCACACAGGACAATGCTAAATATCAGTGATACTAAATGAGACAAATATTGTGTGAAGAATATTTTACTTTTATGCCTCTAAGTGAAATTATACAATGGATAGTAAAATCACATATAAAACTACTAAAAGAAAAACAACATTCTGTATTTTTTAGCATTACTTTCTTCCTAAAGCAAAGTAGTAAAATTTGTCCTAAATCTAATTTACTAATCTCCTGAAATTAATTTGCAGAGGATCTCTATGCATTACATTAAAGTTCTTTACTGATACATGTTTGCAGAAGTTTGGACAGTTATGGATTTGTCAATGATCCCTCCCTCCTTCTGTTCTTACCATTTTACTTAGCCATTGCACTTTCCTTTGGAAAAACTCATTGTATATGATGCCTCGATTAGGACCATGCCAAGGTCATAGCTTTCTTAGATCAATCAGTTCTTCATAGATAATACTTTGGTTAAATCCTCTTAATCAGCCAAGGCACACCTCGCATTCAAATGAAACCTCTGTTTGAAATACCACATTCATCACTAAATGACTAAAAGCAGAACCAGGGTAATCAAAGGTTCTTTATTTTTATCTTCATAAATGTATGACTTTGTGTGAATACCTACAGAGATTGCAATCTACTAAAAAGGAAATGGAAGCATTAATTGTATGGCTTGCTGATTTAAAAGCTCTTTAATCTTTCTGAAGCACTTTTAATTTGAGAATGTTTAAGTAGCTTTAATTCCTAATATTAAAAAATTAAAATTTCTACTGCCTATTTCTTTTTATTAAGAACCCAAAACCCATAAAGCTTAGCAATTTCCATTTCTATTTAAAGGTAATGAAGTGAGGGAACAAGTGCTTTACCACTAAACAATTTATGATGTAGAGAAATCGAAGGGATGAGAGCCGACATTCAAACTCCAAATTAAATCATTTTATTTTTTCAGAATATGTGTGTCTGATAAGTGGTTCATATGCTTTATTCTCTCCTCCCTAGAAATTCTAAATTGAAATTTCTAAATGTGGAATCCCACAATGGAATTGAGAAAAGAGAGAAAATGAGTTGTACAACTATGTAGTTTTTACTAACCAATGTAACCTTAATAAATTTAGCAATTAAAAAAAAGAAAAGAAAATGAGTAAATGAGATAACTAGATTCAACTTTAAAAACTTATTAAGTATATAAATAATTTTTTTTCTTTTGAAACCCCATGTTTTCAATCAAGTGAATACTGAAAGTTTTTAAATTCTCAAGTTATGTTAAATAAGTTTTCAAGAGTGAATATTGCTGCTCAAAAATATATGTTGAATTGAGTTGAGTTGTATTACATTTTCTTTTGTGAGGAGAAAACCTTTCTGTCTACTAAATAACATGGAGAATAATTGTAAATGGGCCTTAGCCTGAATCAGTCTTATGCCATTTTACAGACACATTAGACCACAGGTGTCCAACCTTTGCTTCCCTGGGCCACATTGGAAGAAGAATTGTCTTGGGCCACACATAAAATACACTAACACTAATGAGAGCTGATGAGCTAAAAGAAAAAGAAAAAAATTTGTTGGAATGTTTTTAAAAAGTTTACGAATTTGTGTTGGGCCAAATTCAAAGCCATCCAGGGCTGCATGTGACCCATGGGCCACCGGTTGCACAAGCTTGCACTAGAACAATGTACTGGTTTGATAGTCTGGAGTCTGATTTTACCTCCTTCACAATTTAAGATACATTGTCAGTTTGGTATAGTATCCAAAACACCATTACATTGCTCTTCATTCATATCTGACAAACTAATTTCCACTCAGCTGTTTGTATATAACATAAATTATGTTATAGTAGTCCAATACATATATTAGAACCAGTTTCTTTAATTAGTATGTATACTGAGTTACAATGCAATTCCTCATATTACCAGAGTGTAATTAATGTGATTCATAACAACAGTAATTATACTTGAGGAAAAGTAAAATATGCTTAAAGAGCTGCTTTTAAAGATATACAGTGTCCTCATAAGGAAAAATTGTTCTCATTTGTTTCTATCACATTTGAGCCAAGAGCTTGTAGTAGATATGAATAAGAATAACGCTATCCTATATGTGTGACTAATAAAAAAGTAAACATCAGTAGTAAGGAATACAGTTACACAGTAGACTGCAAGATAGTTTCCCGTTCTCCCATATGCTACAGTAATTGATATCAAGAGCATGAAGCTACTTTAAATATATTTTTATTTATTTGTTTTTATTTTTGACAGAGGGAGAGATACAGAGACAGAGACAGAGAGAACTGAACTGGGGGAGCTCCCAGTTCAGCATATGGTTCCGCACGGGCCGGGGCCAGGATTCGATCCCTGGTCCCCGGCGCTGCAAAGTGAGCGCTTAACCCACTGAGCCATCCCGGCTTCCCCATGAAGCTACTTTATACTGACTATAGGTTGTCTCTCTCTAATATCCTCAATAGTTGTGTTACTTGTACTTTTTTTTTTTTTCAGTCAAGAGAATCCATCCCATTAAATGACCTAAAGTCAGAAGTTTCACCCCGGATTTCGGCAGAGGACCTGATTGACTTGTGTGAGCTCACAGTGACAGGCCACTTCAAAACACCCACCAAGAAAACAAAGTCTAGCAAACCAAAGCTCCTGGTAGTAGACATCCGTAATAGTGAAGAGTATCCTTTACACTTGCGGTCTGAAAGGGTGGTTGGTACTGCCATATTCATGTTACTTTCTTTCCTTTTATAGGGCATGTGGTAAAAACAATGAACATATCTGGGATTCCTTCCTCTGAGTTCAAATAGCTAAGTAACTCTCAAACTGGAAGTCAGCATAATTTCATAAGATAACATTACATACCAGAGACTTCAAAATGTTTTCCAAACAAAACCAGAATATTGGGATGTTTTCTCGGTTTTTGCATTTTTTTTTTTTTTTTTGGTGTATATTGCTATTCTTGGGGCATTTGAATCCTTCCTCCTACAGATAAAATTTTGGCAAAGATGAGAAATATTTACCTGGTCTACTTCATAGACTAGAGAGATCTTGCCAGATATCCACATTAAACTTGTATTTATTATAATTTTCAAAATACTGATTTATAGAGGACATGTTAAAAGTATTTTATAGTTTAATTTGTGGTGATTTTGCTTGACATTAAAGTATAAACAAGTACTAAATAGTAACAGTTGAATCTTTCTCCTTATATTTTCATCATCTGTCAGATTTTCAAACTTTTTTTTTTAACAGAGCAACTCCCTTTTAAAATAAAATTTTTCTTTGAAACTCAATATATGGAATATAAATGAAGACTTTCTTATAATTAATTTTCTTTATAAGTTAACATTTATAGCATTTACTAACTATAAATGAGGGTTATATAAAAATGATTCTTCGCAGGTTGATGGTTTTTCCTTTATGTGAATATAGGCATGTAAATTTTCATGTGCGTGTTTTTAATCACAATTTTTAAATGAAATTTAAACTATACATTTACCAAATTCCTGAATCACTTCATAGAAAATTAGATTACTGAGAAGACAATTTGAGAGTTCACTATTTCAAATGATACAGCTCCATCTTCTTGTAAAGAGTTAGCACTTTCTATATTCTCTAAACTGTGAAACTGCTGAGTTTGGAGAAAGTGTAAATAAATTTTCGCATCCTTGGTTGTTAGGTCTTCAGGGAAACTGGAATTCCTTAGTAGGGTAGGTGAGTGGACTCCCAAAAGAAGTGTTAAATTCCAGTTGACTGGTCAGGTACCTCTGCTCTAGAAGCTTCTCTTAGCTGTTACTTCAAGGGCTTAAAATACCTTTAACTTTTTAACTTTTTAATTCATAAGTTTTTTTTGTTTGGGTTTTTTTTTTGGTTAAACCTTTAGTCATAGTTTCTCATAAAACCATCAAAAAAGCATAGCAGTATAGTGCCCTATTTTAATTGTAAAGACTATTAACTAAAATAATTAAAATATTTCATATATATACCAGTGTTGTAATAATTCCTTTCAAAGAATTAACTCTTTGAAATTTTAAAATACACACAATATCAAAGTGACATTTAATCCAAGGTTTCCCAAACCTCACTGTCTGATTTTTTTTTTTATTCCTATATTATTCTTAGAACTAGTATTTCTTCTTTCTGCTTGATTAAACTATGGTACATCTACTGGCAGTAGTGTTATGAAGACTGACTTATGAATATAGGAAAAGTCTTCCTATTTTAGAGACCTAGAAAATAATGTACACCATCCTAACCTGTTAATACTGTTTTAAAAATTCAACTTTGTCACAAAATTTTTAAGTTTGTTTTATGATCTATTTGTACATTGAGCTATCAGATTTTGTTTAATGTGAAATTTTATTTTTGTTACCAGCACACACTTGAATGCTTTTGGTAATATTTGACAATTGGAATGTTTGACTAAGTAGTATGTTTGGGGGGAGGGGAACAGTTTACTCTAAGACACAAGTTACTAGAGAAAAATCATGTTTACTAGCATATATTACAGAGTACTGTCAGGGTAATAAACAGCTCTGTCCAAACATCTGACCAGGTGACTGCTATAATAACTGGATGCTTTTATCATTTTATAACTACTATTAATTCCATGTCCACTAATTTTCCAATATGTGTCTGAACAAATTGTATATGGAAGACACTCAAATGTGATTTTACACTGTAAAGCTTAACACCATCTGAGCATTGTCTTTTATTCTTTATTTCTGATTTTTCAAAGTAAAGAACCTGATTGGCTCAGCCTGAAACAGGTATTCACCTTCACCCTCCCAGCCCCTACTATGCTGTCATTCATGACTGTGGCAGGATCATCTGGTACAAACACGACAGCCTAGGCTCACCTTTTTGTCAAGGTCATTAGCTGAGGCCCTTTCAACAAGAAAGTGCGGGGCAGATGGGCAACCCAACTATGTCTGCTAACGCACTTGACTGGGATGGGTTTGTATTGCATTGCTACTGTGAAAACACTAAAAAGAAAAAAAAAATGTTCACAATTGGTAAGGGCTGTTTGAGAAACACAGAAACTCTCTCTGGCAACTGATTCAGACTGGCAGTTGTAGATAAATTTGCTGAGAATATTTGAGTTTCGTTCTTAGTTTGTGGTATCAAAATTTTTCATTTTAAAGTATGTCCTTACTGAAAATAGAAGTACAATCAGAGTAATTATATGCTGAGAGCAAAGTCATTACTGGTCATGAAAACTGTAGTTGAGAATACTAGGTAACTGTAAATGTTTGAGAAACTAATGCTGATGAAATCCAAGGACGATCTGTCCATAATCATCCATTCTAGAAGATTCTGAACAACATACACTGGGATGTTAGTGTATATTCCATCTTTCTTTTCATTTTATCAGAACTTTTTATAGTCTTTATTAATGCGTAATTTTCTTTAAAAGAAAAAAATGCACCTTGAGATCATCATATTAAACGAGATAAGTCAGACGGAAAAAAATCAAGAACCATATAATTTCACTTATATGCATAATATACAACTGAGAGTAACAGAAACAAAAACTCATGGACACAGTCAATAGTTTAATGATTACCTGAGGGTAAGGGTGGAGGGGGTAGGGGAGTTGGGGGAGCAGGGGAGTATGGAGGGGCCATCAAATATATGGTGATGGAAAGGGAACTTACTCTGGGTGGTGAGCGCATAATGCAATACATGGACGATATAATGTGGAATTGTAGACCGGGAACCTATGTAATTATTACCAACTAATGCCCCCCCCAATACATTTAATAATAAATAAATAAATAATTGAAATAAATAAAAAGAAAAATGATGAAGCAGCAACTGACTAGGAATTTTTAAATATAAGATATGTGGTCAATATCCACCATCATTCTTGAGATTAGAAGCCTCGGATTTTCCCTGACTCCATTAATGAAAGAGAAAGAGAAAGTGAAAGAGGGAATTAGTATTCTGAAGATGAACCTACAAACTGAGGCAAATGAGGAACTATCATACGCATAAATAATTACCATTTCACCCCTTCTACAGTAATGACTGATGAATTTGGGGGGATAATATTAGGTGCTTCTGGCATTGCCTTTTAAAACTCTATAACTTTTTCATTTTTTAAAACTATGTATCTAAAATGAAGTTTAGGGGGAAAACCTCTATTGAACATGTAAACATCCTTTCATGGTCATCATTACTGATTGATAAGGAAGGGAAGAGATATTGCCTAGAGTTAGTATAAACTAGTCTTCACACTCACTCCCCTTCTAGCCTTTCTCCACATCATTGCCCAAGTACTAATGTGACCTGTTACTTCTCTGCTTAAAATCATTTCTGATTTTCATTGTTCTAGGATAGAGATTGACATTATCAACAGGGCCCTGTACGGTCTGACCTCTGCACCCATTTTCAGGCTCATCTCATGCTACTCTCTGCTCCTAAATTCCTCTGCTAGTGGCCTCCTTTTATTTTTTTATTGGTCGTGTGCCTTTCCAGTATAAGCCTAACATTTCTACCTGAAATGTTTATCCCTTCCACCACCCCATTCTAACTCCATTCCATCCCTTTACCTAATTTACTTTTATTCTTAAAATTTTAACTTTCCATTCCAAAAGTAAAAGTAATAGTAAAACTATCAGAATACTTTTAAAGTACAAATATAATAAAGCATCACTCCCTTTAGAGACCATAAAATTGAAAGGAATGGAATGTCAGCTAAGTTTACTTCAGAAATAAACCAACAGCTGAAGTGTTTCCAATCAGTGCTGATGGCCCCTAACAATTCTAAATAGAGCCCTATTTAGCATTTGTTTGCACAAAGTAGATAGGCTTTTACAGTATCAAATTATATCTCAGAATATCTGCTTGGCTATATTACTTTCAGAGCTTTAAAGTAATCATAGTAATAGTAATGAACTGAAAAGTGTGATTATTGTACAACCTATGAGATTGCCATTGATTGGTTGAATCCTGACCACTTTCACAATATTTCATGTAATCACGAAAGTCTTCATTACGTCTTTGGCCAGCCTTCTTTCTTTCTCTTTTCCATTACATTTTCACATACAACTTTTTTTTTTTTTTCCC
This sequence comes from Craseonycteris thonglongyai, assembly GCA_004027555.1. NCBI lineage: Eukaryota > Metazoa > Chordata > Mammalia > Chiroptera > Craseonycteridae > Craseonycteris > Craseonycteris thonglongyai. The sequence continues at coordinate 27,830 of PVKE010007492.1, forward strand.
TTACAGGTGCCTTATTTTGTTTAGGTAAAATATTCATGTGAGCATGGAAGGATGTTGAGAACTGTCTAAAGTTCTGGAAAACAAACAAAAAAACAAAAACAAAAAAACAATGAAACTGAGGAATCTCTGACATAGTTGTAATTAGTAAAAGTTGATGGTGCACACATCAAGAAGGCAGTTTGCAAATCAAGAGCACTCAAACCAGAACATGGCACGAGGCTCAGAGTCACACTATTATAAACAACTTACACAATGTGGAGGCCGTGACTGTTTATTTTTCACAATGATTGGCCCCAGTATTAGAATTTTCTTAAAGGGAATTGGGTGGTGATTACCTCATGTCAATTTTGGAGGAACAATTTAAGTTTCACTTACAATCTCCAGAGGCAGAAGCAAGAAGTGACCCAGGTCAAGTTAGCCTGCCTTGTCATGGGAAATAAGCTAAATAAGCTTTACTTGTCTGACTAAACTGGTTTTATCTGCTTAGGGAATTTTCAAGTCTGGTCTCCATTTGTATTTGATTTTACCGGTACTATCTTCTGGGAATCAATGACCCCTGTGAGTTTCTCTCTTACACTCAAGTCTGCACACAAATAAATGTTTTCCTTAAACTTTCCTTCTCAGTTTTATTCGAGGTCACATTTCAGGCAGCATCAACATTCCATTCAGCACTGCGTTTACTGCAGAAGGGGAGCTCACCCAAGGCCCTTGTACTGCTGTGCTTCAGAGCTTCAAAGGGAAGGTCATTGTCATCGTGGGGCATGTGGCAAAGCACATGGCCGAGGTAAGTACGCTCAAATCTCATATGCACATAATGATCAGTTATTTACATGCCTTATTATAACACATTGTCTAAAAGTTTATTTCTTCAGGAGTTGGTCACAAATTAAATGAGCTTTGAAGATCTGGTTATATTCTTACATGGAAGAGTTAGTCTGCCTTTTCCCAGTAAAAGGATTCAAGCTTTCTTCTTCAATGTGTAGCATCAGGATAATAATAAGCCTAAGGTGTTGTTGTTGTTGTTTTGTTGTTGTTTTACTGCTTTCTTTAATTGCAAAGAAGTAATTTTTTTAAGACTTTTTATTGTTTTTGACAGACAGAGAAAAGGGGGACGGCCCAGAGCAGTCTCCATTTTGCACTGTCATTAGCTTTCTATGTAGTTTCATTTCACAGGTGGGGGCGGGGCTGTGCTGGGCAGGAACTGGACTGAGGTCTCACCCTGATGAAAACTGAACTGGGGGCACACCCCAATTCAGCATATGGGCCTGTGTGGGCCAGGGCCGGGACTCGATCTTTGAACCTCAGGGCTGCAAGCAAGCGCTCAACCCCCTGAGCCATTCTGGCATCCCCAAAGAAGTAGTTATTAATACAATTCTTTCTATCTGAGAAAAACATCAGGGCTTGATTAGAGCCGCTGAAATCTGGTCATGATGGAATTTGTTGGATTTGGGGGTTTTGTTTACTATAGACTCAAGCTTTTTGGTGATAGAGTGCGGGAAGGTTATCAGCTTTCAGATAGGAGGAGTATATGAAACAGTAGATTGACTTCCCTCTCTCCTGGCTATGTTCTAAACAAATTGGAAAAATAAAACAAAGAGTAGCATTTGGAGATCAAACATATCACCATTTTTTTTTATAAAAGACAAGTTGGAGAATATAGTTTAGCATGGAAACCCCGTGGACTTGCTCTCAAACCCCCAGAATTAAGAGAACATATCTAGATTTAGGCCACATTGAACCGGGACAGCCATTTTTCTAAAAAGGAGTCAAGAATCTGGTCCTAAAAAAGGAAGAGGGTTAGTTTTCTTCCTGTAGGCAGCTTATTCTCAAGAGAAGGAAGGGAAGGACTGAGCCTTCCGAGATTTACCAATCTAGTAAATCACTCCACTTCCCAGGGCAGAGTAAACAGAAGGACAAAAAGAAAGGCCAGTAATATACTTCGAAAAATTTTCTCGAAGAAATCAGCATGGGGATAAAATATTCCCCTCTAAGATATACACCCCTTTATGTCTAGAATAATCCAGAAGTGTGATCACTGGAAATATAGTTAGATGAGAATTTTAATACTTTTGGTCATAAATCATTTTAAGCATCCAATAATCTTTGTCTCCAAAGTACAGAGCTAAAGGTAGCATTGGCTTTTGACACTAAATGAAGGTCACCCTGGATAATGAAGTTTAGTTGACCATATTAATATCTGAGTGGATATTAGTTATAAGTCACAAATCTTTCACTTTTCTTTTATATAACTCTATCTGGCATCTGATGAAATAATCTAAATACACTCATTTCAGATAAAGGCAATATAATAAATGACTAATGGCAATTTTAAGTAAATGAGAACATTTTAGAACTAAAGCCATGGTAGCTAAATTATTTTGATGTAATTTGTTAAATAATAGTAATAATTTTATTTTCCATTACTATTATTTGCATATGTATGAATTTTAAGTACTATTTTATGTATGATGATAGCATAAAAGTTCTAGAGTTTGGGAGTAACATCAGCAGAATGGCAGTGTAGGCAGCTCTGCTATCCCACTCAGCCACAGAAATACCAAAAACAAGTAGAAACTACTATGATGAAAAAAGTTGTTGGGGAAGCCGGGATGGCTCAGTGGGTTAAGCGCTCACTTTGCAGTTCCGGGGACCCAGGATCGAGTCCCGGCCGGGCCCATGCGGACCCATGTGCTGAACTGGGGAGTTACCCCAGTTCAGTTCTCTTTCTGTCTCTGTATCTCTCTCTCGCACTCTCTCTCTCTCTCTGTCAAAAAAAAAAAAAAGAAAAAAGTTGCAAAAGTAGACATCCTTGTTGACCTTAGGGGAAAATTTTTCAGTCTTTCACCATTGAATAGTATTAGTTGGATTTTTTTTTTTTTTAAGATTTATTTTTATTGTTTTTGACAGAGAGAGACAGAGAGAAGGGGGAGGGCCCAGAGAAATCTCCATAGTTGTACATCATAAATTTTCAATGTAGTTTCACTTCACAGGTGGGTGTGGAGCTGCACAGGGCGGAAACTAAGCTGGGGGCCTCCTACAAGGGAAGCACACCAGGGGCAAGAGCCCAACCGGGGGCCTCTCACATGGGAAGCACATACCCCTGTTCAGCTTATGGGCTCACATGGGTCGGGGCCAGGATACTATCTGTAGACCCCAGGGCTGTAAGACAAATGCTCAACCCTGAATTTTTTTTTTTTTTTTTAAGATTTATTTTTATTGTTTTTGACAGAGAGAGAGAGAGAGAGAGAGATACAGAGACAGAGACAGAGAGAAGGGGAGGGCCCAGAGCAGTCTTCGTAGTTGTACATCATTGGTTTTTCCACATAGTTTCATTCCACAGGTGGGCATGGGGCTGCACAGGGCAGGAACTGGACCGGGGTTAACCTGGTGAGAACCAAACTGGGGGCACTCCCCAGTTCAGTATATGGGTCCGCACGGGTCAGGGCCAGGATGCGATCCTCGGTCCCCGGGGCTGCAAAGTGAGCACTTAACCCACTGAGCCATCCTGGCTTCCCCCTTGGATTTTTTTTTTTAATTGTTTTTGACAGATAGAGAGAGAGAGAGAGAGAAATACAGAGAGAGAACTGAACTTGGGGAACTCCCCAGTTCAGCACATGGGTCCGCATGGGCCAGGGCCAGGATTCAATCCTGGGTCCCTGGCGCTGCAAAATGAGTGCTTGACCCACTGCGCCATCCCGGCTTCCCCTGTATTTCTTTTTTTATACAAACCTTTTGTCATGTTGAGGAAATCCTTTTTATCCTTCTAGTTTATTGAATGTTTTTTATCATGGAATGGTATTGAATTTTGTTAAATATGTTTTCTGCACCTGTTGAGATTATCTCAACTTCTTTTTATGAATGTGGTGTATTATATTGATTTATTTTCATAGTTAAACTACCCTTGCATTCCAAGCATAAATTTCACTTAGTCATGGTATATATTCTTTTAATATATTCCTAAATTCAGTTTGCTAGAATTTTGTTGAGGAGTTTTGGATCAATATTCATCAGGGGTATTTGTCTATAATTTTTTTTTTTTTTTTTTTTGCTTGTGTCTATGTCTGGCTTTGTTGTAAGAATAAGACAGGCTTCATAACGTGAATTAAGAAGTATACCCTTCTCTTCAATTTGTTGGAAGAGTTTGAAAAGGATTGGTATTTATTCTAGCCAGACCAATTAAGCAAGAAAGCGAAATAAAAGACATCAAAATTGGAACATGTGTTTATTTCCCAGAGCTGCAGTAAAAAATAATGCAAACTGGGTGACTTGAAACAAAAGAAGGTTATTCTCTTGCCATCTGGAGGCTCCAAGTCTGAAATCAAGGTATCAGCCCAGCCGTGCTCCCCCTGCTACTCTGGGTGGAGTCTTTTCTAGCCTTTCCCCAGCTTCGGGTGCCGGCCAGCAATCCCTGTCACCTCACCCACAAAGTGGGAGAGAATTTGTAAATTATATATCTGATAATGATTTAGTATTAGAATACAAAATAAACACATAAAGACCATTTATACTATATAGCTTTATGAACAGCTACAACTCAACAACAGAAGATAGCAAATTTTAAAATGAGCAAATTTTTAGACACTTTAAACATTTCTCAGAAGATATACAGATGACCAAAAGGCATATGAAAAGATACTTGACATCATTAGTTGTTAGAGAAATTCAAATCAAAACCACAAGGAGATACCACTTCATATCCAAGTTTCTGCAAGCATGAGGAGAAATTAGACCCCATCCCCACCCCCAAAGTGCATGGCTGGGGGGCTGTAAAATGATGCAACTTCTGTATAAAGCTTTAGCAATTCCTTCAAAATGCAAACATAGAATTATCGTATGGCCAGCAATTTCATTCCTAGGTAAATACCCCCAAAAATTGAAAACAAGGGCTCAAACAGATACTTGTATGCCAGTATTCATAGCAGCTATATTTACAATAGTCAAAAGGTGGAAACAACCCAAGTGTCTATCAACAGATGAATGAATAAACAATATGTGGTATACATATACAATATAATGTGATTCAGCCACCAAAAGAATGAAGTTCTGATGTATGTAACAACATGGATGAACCTTGAAAACATTAAGCTAAGTTGAAATAAGCCAAACACAAAGGAAAAATATTCTGATTCCACTTATATAAAATATCTAGAATAGAGCAAATTCATGAGGACAGAAAGAAAATTAGTGCTATTAGGGGTTGGGGGTGAGTGGGTGAAATGGGAAATTTTTGCTTAATGGGTAGAGTTTCTGTTTGGGGTGATAAATGTAGGAAATAACTAGTGGTGGTGGTGGTACAGCATTGTGAATGTATACCTAAAAGTTATAAAAATTGCAAACTTTGTGTTGTATATGTTTTACCTTGAATTTTTAAAAGTATAGGATTTGATATGTTCATAGTACCTCATTGTCCCCAGTTCATCTGAGCTGTACAATTTTTGGTTGGATTGTAACAGAAAGTCTCTCATAAAAGCTGTTCTGAGAACCAGGGCGAGCTTTCCACATAGGCGGCCCCCAGTTCAGCCCCCCTGGCTCCACAGGCTGTGCCTCCCTGCCAGGTTCCCACCCTGCGTGGTGCCCCCTGACCCCCGCCCCACCTGTATGGAACAAAACTGTGTTGAAAATTGATGATGTAAAACTATGGAGACTGCTCTGGGCCCTCCCTCTTCTCTTTCTTTCTGTGTCTCTCCATCTCTGTCAAAAATAAATCTTAAAAAAACAAAACAAAAAAAAAACTGTTCTGATCAGGTTTGATTTTTTTCCTGTGTGGGTGTTTAAAAAAAAGAAAAGAAAGAAAGAAAGGATGCTGAGATAGCTCAGTGGTTGCGTACTTGCTCACCTCGCAATTGTAAGGTCCAGAGTTGGATTCTCGGCCCCAGCCCGTGCAGACCCATATGCTAAACTGTGGGGCAGCTGGTGGCTGCCAGGATGGTGAAAGTTCTCTCCTCCCATACGAGAGGCCCCAGTTCGGTTCCTGCCCTGCGTGGGCCCATGTCCACCTCTGTGGAACAAAACCATGTCATAACTAATGATGTACAACTATGGAGACTGCTCTGGGCCCTCCTCCCTTCTCTGTCTCTTTCTCAACTTCTTTCAAACAACAAAAAATAAATATTTTTTAGATTAAAAAAAGCAAAGATAAACAAAAACAGAAGCAGTGATTTCCAAACAAGTGGCAGTTTCTCTTCCAAGTTGAGATGAGTGCACTGCAGCTGGCAGCTGGCAGCATCCTGTTTTGAAAAGACTAAGAAAGCCACTGTTAAATGCTGTGGAAGAAAACAGAGGTGCCGATTCTAGTCAGTATATTTACAAATGATCTTTGCACATGTTTGTGATTTTTTATTTCTAACTCATATTTGGACTTGGAATTTTCTTGTTTGCAAAGCAGTAGGCACTGACTGTAATTTTTCTAGTTTTAGAGCTTCTCTTAAGACCTGGTAGAAGAGCTAGAGTGAAAATCCAACAAGTTAAAATATTAAATAGTATATAACTCAATAAAAGAAAACCGCTCTAGGGGAGGCTGGGATGGCTCAGCGGGTTGAGCACTTTCTTTGCAGCCCCAGAGACAGAGGATCGAATCCCAGCTCTGGCCCAGGAGGACCCATGTGCTGAACTGGGATGTGCCCCCAGTTCATTTCTTGCCGGGACCTATGTGGGAGGCTCCCAGCCCAGTTCCTGCCCTGCGCAGCCCCGCACCCACCTGTGGAGTGAAACTATATGGAAAACTAATGCTGTCAACTGTGGAGACTGCTCTGGGCCCTCCCCTTTCTCTCTGTCTCTCTCTGTCTGTCTCTCTGTCAAAACAATAAAAATAACTCTTAAAAAAAAAAAAAGAGGGGGAAGCCGGGATGGCTCAGTGCATTAGGCGCTCACTTTGCAGCCCCGGGGACCGAGGATTGAATCCCGGCCCTGGCCCGTGCGGACCCATATGCTGAACTGGGGAGTGCCCCCAGTTCAGTTCTCACCGGGGTGAGACCCCGGCCCAGTTCCTGCCCTGTGCAGCCCTGCCCACCTGTGGAATGAAACTATGTGGAAAAACCAATGATGTGCAATTATGGAGACTGTTCTGGGCCCTCCCCCTTCTCTCTGTCTCTGACTCTGTATCTCTGTCTCTCTCTGTCAAAAACAATAAATAAATCTTTAAAAAAAAAAAAGAAAAGAAAACAGCTCTCAATATTTAATTTAACAAGTAGCAAAATATCACTATGAACAATTGCAAGAAAGAATAAATGAACTACTTATCTACTTGACAGTATTAAAGCCTCCTATTTGATATACAAATTAGTTCCAGGGTGTCTTTCATAATATAAATGTGAAGGAATTATTCTACAATGGCTAGATGTATTAAATTAAATATATTCTCTGAAATCACATAGAAGACAGAACAGATCTGAGAAATACTGCTTAATCGTGTACCTGAATAACTATATTCAGAAGATATATTATAACCATTTTAATTATGTATTCATTACCTATTTCCTATCATTACAATTAATTAGCAATTTATTACTATAAGATGGTTGCTTTACAGTTACCCACTCCATAAGGCTTTTGTATTTGACCTAGCTTCCACATCAAATACATAAGAAAAGCTTTAGAATCTGCCATTTCTTAACAACATAAAACATTGCTTTCCCCTAGAACAGGGCAAAAAAATGGAGAACTACAAAAATCTGAGTTGAATTAGGGTCCCATGTAGATGCTTCTCTTTGCCAGAATTAAGTCCTACTAAATATCACTTGTCAGTTAATCTTTAATTCACCTTACCTGGCAGTTTAAATAAAGTAGCAAACTATTATATAATCAAACATATCCAGACATTTTGTGAACAAAGTTATAGCAGCATCAAGGCAAATCAGGTAGTTCCAAGTGAGTGTAGTCCTGCGTCTCTGAAATGTGTGCTTCTGCTCCAAGGGTGGGTCACATTTTGTGCTGATCCGAGCCGCTGTGTGGCCAAGTTTAATTTGACAAGCCAAACAAATACAGACTGCCTGTGTTGGTAGGGCTGAAGGGAGTAGAAAGATTTGTGTGTCAAAACAAGAGTAGAGTCAATTAAGCTTTGTGTCACATTTTAAATGAAAAACATGTCAAGGTCTCAGTCTTGTCTAATTGCAGACAATCATCTTTTAAAAACTCACATGAGAAACAGCATCTTCAGTTGCTAAACTGGATTAGATTTCCTAGGTGTAGAAAGAAGACAGGCCAGCATGAAATATACAGAAAGCCTCATAAGAGATACCTCTCATAAAACTGAAATGTGCTGAATTAATCGCAGAGAGCAAGTGTATAAATCTGAGAAGTAAGGCAATAACTATTCAGATCAGTGGGGGAGGCAGATAGTCTACTATCCATGTCATGGATTAAATGAACACATAAGAAGGGTCATTGATATATCCTTGAGCAGACTACTCAGATTTAAAGGAAATTTTTATATTTAAAGTTAATCAAATATTGTCTAGGGGGAAATGTGTGGTCTGTTTTGATACTCGTAGCAACCATTCCTCACACTAAGATCAAAGTTTTACGTGTCTCGTCTTGACAAAACACCATCGTGAATCTACCTCTTTCCTAGCAGTAAATTACATTGTGGCTCGAGAATTATGACTTAGCCCCACAGCATGCTTTAATCTCTCTGTGGGAAAATAATGTGGTGGGGTACATCTCCAGAACTAGTGATGGGTCTCAGACTGGAAACTGGGTGGCTACACAGACCAGAACAGAACAAAAGTCCAATTGCTGTTTCTCTACCTTTAATGAGTCCTTAAGAAAAGCTGTAACTAAACATCATACTGCTCTGTTAGACACTGAAGCTCATAAGACTTTAAAAAGAGTATCTCTCTGTCTAAATCATATTTTGTGGTTATCAGACCACTAAGATTTCATCCTACCAGTGCGTCACATTCTATAGCTTTATCTAAGAAAGAAACTGAAGGAATCTCTGAATTTCACTTTGTCTTATCAGTTCTTTGGAAAATATTAGTAACAGCTGATTTTACCCTTAAAAATGTTATATTCTTGTCATTAAACCAGTGCTTTTTGTCATCAAAAGAAATATTCATCTGAAAACATAACAGCCAATGGCAAGTAATAAACCATGTGTATGCTATTATTATTCTTTTCTTTAAAACAAAGCAAAGCAAACCATCCCTCAAAAAAATAAATAAATAAAAATAAAGGAAAGGAGAGGAAAGAAAAAAGAAAGAAAAGAACAGAGCATATATATTTCTGATTAACATTTGATTCAGAAACATAGGCAAGAAACCATGTTTTGTGTGGAGATGCTGTGACTGAATAGTGTAAGTGGCTGATGCTTTCTATCCATGACATGCAAGGATTAAATTTTAAAATGTAGGATCTGTTTTTAACTGAAAATAATCTGATTTATAATAGGCAAATTATGCCATTGCTGCTATTTTTAAAAATAATAGTTCAGTTGTATTTATTTATTTGTACTCCCCTAGAGGCCAAGGTTACTTGGTCTTTGGACATTAGGTAGGAAGTTAATTTGTACTGCATGAATAATACGAGGCTTCTACTCTCTCATCCCACCCCATTACTTCCTGGATCCCTTAACCAAGCTAAGCCAAGTTTTGTGGTACTGGGATGGTCACTGGTTGCCCTCATCTATTTCTTTCTAGCCCTGTCTCCTTCCTGTCTGCTCCAGCTCTTCCTTTAGCTTTTGTTCTCAGGCATAGGAGATTTATCCTACTCCAGGTATGTGCTCAAAGGGGAGCAGATGACTGAAAACACTTTAAAGCAATGCAGCGTGTGTACTGTCCCTACAGTAAACTTCTGTGGCTCCAGATAGTATCTAGTACCTAGTTCTTTAGATTAATACGATACTTTTAAACCACTTGGCATGAGATCTTTTACCAGTCAGAAATGTATTAAGCCTCTTTATAATTGCACCTTCAGCATTTTGATAAAAGAATGGAAAATGAATATCCTTTATGAGTTCCAAATAGGCAAGAAATTCTTTCTCTGTCTTGTTAGACCTATAAGCACTGTCTGTGATTAAACTCGGCTTTCTTCCTGACTTTTGTCTTGCCTTCCTGTCAGCGAGTGTTTTGGTCTGTGGGTTTATGTTATAAGAAAAAATTTAGGGGAAAGCCGGGACGGCTCAGCGGGTTGAGCGCTCGCTTTGAGGCCACGAGGACCGAGGATCGAATCCCGGCTCCGGCCCAGGCAGGACCCACATGCTGAACTGGGGAGTTCCCACAGTTCGGTTCTCTAGCTGTCTCTATCTCTGTCTCTCTCTCTATCTGTCAAAAAGTAAAATAGAAATAAATATGCACTGAAGACAAAAAGATAATTTCTCTCTATAAATGTGAAAAGATAAAAAAAAAACAAAAATAAAACAAACAAACAAAAAAAAAATTTAGATATGAATGCAACGTGAGCACGCTCGACATCATATGAGACATAACATTGAAAATCCTTCTGTATAACTGCATTTGTTAAGTGATAGAGAATAACTTACTTTAAAAGATTCATGAACTAAAACCTGTACCATAGAGTCCCTATTTGTATAGCTTTTCAAAAGTTATAAGAAGTAAAAGGCAGGAGCTGTAGTAAAGGGGACCTTAAAACTCCTAATCTTGACTTTGGTTATTTGTTCCTTACCATGTTTACTAGATTTATTTTGTTACAGGCAGTTTTTTAAAAGACAGACCTCATTGCCAATTTCCCAGAAAAAATGCCAAGTCATTGCCTCCATCCTGTGATCTCTGGCACCTATATCTGTGACCTGTCACAGGATGAAAGTTATTTTGTGTTAGTATGTGTTATTCTACATACCCACCCTACCCTCCACAGCCCACCACTTAATTAATTACTCCTTACCACAGGAATGTTCGTGGCTGAATAAAAACTAACCATAGTCACCCTCCTGCTTGACCTCCAGAGGTTTGAACTTGGCTGTGTTCCTTCACAGCCCTAACTGTTTTGAATCTGAGTTTTTACTGTATACATTCTTTTTAGAGCATAGTACACTATATGTAATATGACTAGTGGCTTGGATACAGTATGAGTTTACTATTCTCAGTTGTCTAGTGTAAACAGAAGTTAATAAAAGATTGTGGCTGATATTCTAGTCCCAAATTTTGCAGATCAAAGGAAAATGTTCCACCAGGCTCTTCAGAGCTCCTCATACATGATGGTACTGTATGATGGAATTTTATCAGAGGAGGCTAGCCTCTGATATGAGCCAGTATACTTTTTCTATCAAAATAAGAACTGTTTTCAAACAAATTTTATGTCATATCTAAAATTGTTTTATACTATTTTTTTAAGGATTTATTTTTATTTTTTTTTGAAAGAGAGAGAGACAGACAGAGAGAGACAGAGAGAAAGGGGAGGTCCCAGAGCAGTCTCCATAGTTGACAGCATTAGTTGTCCATATAGTTTCACTCCACAGGTGGGCACAGGGCTGCACAGGGCAGGAACTGGGCTGGGAGCCTTCCACATAGGCCCCAGCAAGAACTGAACTGGAGGCACACCCCAGTTCAGCATATGGGTCTGCATGGGCTAGGATTTGATCCTCAGACTCCGGGGCTGCAAAGTGAGCACTTAACCTGCTGAGCCATCCCAGCTTCCCTGTTTTATCCTATATTTTTAATGCCAACTTTAATTTAAAAAATTTTCAGGTAGCCATTCCTGGGAGGACATGTTTGACAGTACCGTATAACCTAATGTTAAACACTAATCTGTAAACCTGCAGGATCATCTCAGTTACCATATGCATTAACACTAGGTCAGTATCAACTATCGTAAGTTTTAGTATCAAATGAATTATTGTAAAGGAAAGCTTTTTTAACCCAGAGTCCATCATGAGCTTTAGCAGGTCTTTGAACTAATTGAAATTATGTATAAAGTACTGTACAGATTCGCCATATTTTTTTTGACAGATAGATTTATACCTTTCATCTGATTGCCTAAAGTATATATAAAATGCCAGTAAACTATAAAAATCACTAGTGTATGAGGGCCATCCAGAAAGTATCCAGCCATGTTATATGAATAATGGAGACATTTACAGCTGGATTTTTTTTTTTCCAGACAGCCCTCAAATAGCACTGCTACATTATAAATAGTCACCATGAATGCTGTAAAGCCCTTCTTTACATCTCATTGGGGAAGCATCTGCCTTTTAACTTTGAATCTATACAATTGCAAGGCCTTGTAAATGACTCTCTTATTAAAGGATTGATTGGAGAAAGAAAAGAGGAAGAAGAGAGGAAAAAAAGAAACAAGCTTATATAATAGTTTTCACTATGAGTCAGGCACTTCTGATATATAATTTAATCCTCCCAACAACACTTCAAGTGTAATGCTCAAGTATGTTATTATTAGACATTTAACAGGTGAAGAAGCTAAGGCCAAAAAAGGCTAAGTCGCTTACCCAAGATCCCACACCTAACCAGCGACAGGACACATTCAAATCCTGTACCTAACTACAAAGCACCTACATGTTCCTCCATGCCACCCAGGCTGTTTGATTATAGTAGTGAATTTTCTCACCTTCTTGACTAATGGCAATAAATGATATGGAGAGTCATTGTTTGTCTCATCACCCTGTTTACTAGGCCTGATAAGAACCCATCCTTCCATTAGGAGCACATAGCACGATGTCAGGGCTCTCATCTCCTCTGCTCAGCTGTCTTCAAGCCAGTCACGTGTTTGACACCCGTCGTAATGCAACTTTACACTGTCCCTGCCTACAATCGCCTTCCTTCCCCTGGTTCTACAAACCAGAGTGAACTTTTTGAAAAATAAATCTGATCATTGTCAAAATGCTTCTATGACTTCCCATTGCCTTCAAAATAGAATGCAAACCCTAATCATGGTTCCTAGGGTCCTGCATTATCTGGACTCAACTTTGTTTTCCAAACTTACACCTCACACTTTTCCCTTACCCTCTAGTTTTCAGCCATAACTAACTACTTATAGTTCCATATAGACTGTCTTTTTTTACATCTTTCTATTTGGAGCCTTCTTTCCACTCCTGTTCACCTGGGTAACTCCTGTTTGCTTGAAAGGCCTTTTATATAGCATTTCTTCATGGAACTCTTTCTTAACTCCTCAAGTCTGGGACTAACAACCCTTCTCAAGTGCTCATAGAAAATCTTTTACTTACAGTGGCACGGGACCACTGTCATATATAGAGTTGCTTTGTGCATTAGGTAAAAACCCATCCTTCCGTCAGGAGCACACAGCACCATGTCAGGACACAGAACTCGGGGAGAGGGCAGGCTACATGCCATGCTCCACTTACCCCTTTTTCAGGCTCTGTCATGCAAAGCACAATTCGTACAACCATAAATGATGGTTCTGTGTAGCGATTATCAAATGGCATTATAACTGCCTGTTCACTTATCTGCATCTCCAACTAAATAAACTCCAAGCTCCCTGAGCACAGGGATCGTATTGTATTCATTGTTGTAACCCCATCCCCTAGTGTAGTGCCTTTACAATAGTAAGTACTCAATAAATATATGCTGGTTGCATTACTGACTAAGTTAATGAATGAACACATGAAAAATAATAATTTGCTGTCACCTGCATTTGCAGAAACTGGTAAAAAGAATGAGCGCAAAAGAAAAAACAATACTAATACCAACGACTAGTTTTAATTCAAGACAACAAACTGAGTGCCCACATGATGGAATCTATTATGAGGTGACAAAAATGAGGACATAGTCCCTTTCCCTCACAAAACTTTCAATCTAATTAAGAAGATAAGGGGAAGCCGGAATGGCTCAGTGGGTTAAGCGCTCACTTTGCAGCCCCGGAGACCGAGGATCGAATCCCGGCCCTGGCCCGTGCGAACCCATATGCTGAACTGGGGAGTGCCCCCAGTTCGGTTCTCACCGGGCAAGACCCTGGCCCAGTTCCTGCCCTGTGCAGCCCCTCCCACCTGTGGAATGAAACTATGTGGAAAAACCAATGATGTGCAACTGTGGAGACTGTTCTGGGCCCTCCCCCTTCTCTCTGTCTCTGTCTCTGTCTCTCTCTCTCTCTCTGTCAAAAACAATAAAAATAAATCTTTAAAAAAAAAAAGAAGGTAAGACATGTATACAACTTATCAATACTCAGAGCAGAAGGTGGCATGTGCTACATGAGATTTATAATTAAAGTTCCAGAAAAATCAGTGAAATGAAAAGGAACACATATTTTCCAGTTAAAGGAAGGATTCCTAAAGCTTTATGGAGAAAGTGGTATAAGACATAGACCTTGAATTATGGATAGAGTTTCAGTGAGGAAAAGTGTTAGGAGGAGGAGGACCATAGTCAGAAAAGAACATTCTGGGCAAAGGCAATAGCACAGGACCTCTCAGAAGAGTGTTTTAGGTGCAGACAAGGCTGTTTCCAGAGAGGTGGAGAACCTGGTTATAAAAGGCCTTGCACGCTGTGGATAGCTATTAAAGGCTTTTAAGGAGAAAAGTTACAGTCAGCTGCATTTTAGAAAGTCATTTGGAGAATTACTTGAAAGTATCTTCCCTCTTTTGCCCTTGATCCCAATGAAATAAAAATTTTAAAATACCAGGAACCAGAGACCAGTTTAAGAATTTCACTTCCCCTATATTCCCAGTTTATTTCAATGCAAGATTCTTCCCAGATTCTATCTTTATGTTGACCTTCTGTCTCAAGCTTGCAATGTTTGACTATCTAAATAGTTTCTAAGCCTTCTGGTGGCTGTGAGGAAAGGACAACAGAGGGGGTTTGTCTGAGACTGATAGCCAAAGCCCTGCAGCTTTCAGGAAGAGGTTAGGGAAATGGCCTCCCTGATTTTATTATGTGATTCAAGGCATCTAGTACCATCTCATCACTATCTTCTCTTACCTTGCTTATTTGAGACACTAAAGGACAACCTTCTATTTAATTATTATATTTATGTATTTATATAAAGATAAGCTAGAATAGATCTAAAATAAAGAATTTCTTTTGTCCTCAAAATACAAAGAAACTTTAGACTTAGTATTATCAAAATGTATTCAGGAAGAGCTTTTAGGTACTACGTATTCTTCTTACTGACTGTAGATAAGCAAACTATTCCTTGGAGGGGATCCACAGATCTTTACCTTGCTTAACAACAGTAGCCCTAGGAAGGAAAAAAAAATCTTTAGACAACAGTAACAGGGGTCTCAGGAGTTTCTGAGGGTCTCCCGTAACATTACTAGGTAAGCAGCAGAATGCCAGATAAAATGGAAAGGGAAAAACTAAAAGCACACGAACCACTTAGGAACTACTCGTAATTCAAGAGCAATCGGGGTCTAAAGTGAAATAAGAGCAGAGGAATGGAAAAGAAGGAATGGGTCCAAGACAAACCACAGAGAGGACTGGCACGGCTTTGTACCTAATTGAATGTGGAACGTACAGGAGGGTGTGTGTGTGTGTGTGTGTGTGTGTGTGTGTGTGTGTGTGTGTGTACTTAAGAAAATACAGCGTGTTAACCTAAAACAAGAAAATACATTAAGGGAAAGATGAGGTGGTTCAGCAGGTTGAATGCTCACTTTGCAGCCCTGGGGTCCAGGGATTGAGTTCCAGCCCCAGCCCCAGCCCCCAGGGATAGAATCCCAGCCCTGGCCCATGTGGACCCATATGCTGAACTGGGGTGTGCTTCCCAAGTGGGCAGTCCCCAGTGCAGTTCTTGCTGAGGCAAGCTTCCAAGCCCGGTTCGGCCCCCAGCTCAAGGGAGCGTGCCTCCAATGTGGGAGGCCCCTGGCCCGGTTCCCACCCTTCTCGGCCCCCGCCCCCCGGTGTGGAACAAAACCATGTCAAAAACTGATGATGTACAACTATGGAGACTGCTCTGAGTCCTCCCCCTTCTCTCTGTCTCTGTCTTTGTCAAAAACAATAAAATAAATAAATAAAAATACATTGAGGTAGTGCATTAGAATTATTCATATATTCTCTTACATAATACAAACTATTTTAAATATTTTTAAAATAAAATCTTAACACTGTCAAGTTTCCTTATCCCAAAGATTGGTTCTAACAATAGAAGACTAATGTACATCATAGCATAGATTCTGTATATTCCAGACACCATTAGAATAGTTATCCTTAAAATAAACATTGATCAGAAAGCCTGGATCACATAACAACTGTTCTGTAAACTCTCCGCCCCCCCTTTCTTTTGTTATTGCATAATTAACCATTTTCCAACATATAATATCCTGATATTACCTGTTCTGCTCCTTATTTGTCACAAGGGCCTGAGTTTAGGGTGTAACATGATTACTGACCTTGTGCTCACCTTTTTGGTTTTGCCCTGCTCTGCTTTTACTTCTGTAAGTGAAATAAGAAAGTAAGGCAAGCCACTGCCCAATTGTTGTTAGATATTATTGCTATGAAAATTGGCCTCACACCTTATGTAGTACTTTTTTCCCACGTTAATGAGGTGTAATTGACACAGGAATTTTATAGATTAAAGGTGAACAACTTTATGTTTTGATATATATATACATTATCAAATAATCACTACAATCAAGCTAAATTAGCATATTGATCACCTCAAAGTTACCATTTTCTTTCTTTTTTCTCTTAGCAAATCTCAAGTATACAATACAGTATTGTTCTACTTGTTTTACATAGAAACTGTAGTCACCATGCTGTGTATTAGATCTCCAGAACTTTTTTAGCTTCCATAACTGAAACTTTGTGCCCTTTGACCAACATCTGCCCACTCTTCACCCCACCCCCCGCCCCTGGCCACAACCACTCTACTCTGCTTCTGTAAGTTTGACTCTTTAATTGCACATGTTAATGAAATCTGGTAGTATTTGTCTTTATGTGTCTGGCTTATTTCACTTCGCATAGTGTCGTCCAGGTTCACCCATATTGTCACAATGACAGGATTTTTTTTTAAGGTTGAATAATATTCATGTGTGTGCATGTCACATTTTCTTTATCCATTACCAGTCAATAGACACTTAGGTTCTTTCCGTATCTTAGCTATTGTGAATAATGCTTCAATGAACATGGGGGTGCAGATGCCTCTTTGAGATTCAGATTTCCTTTCTTTTGGCTATATAACCAGAAGTGGAATTTCTGGATCAGATAGTAGTTCTATTTTTAATTTCTTGAGGAACCTCCATAGTGTTTTCCATAGAGGCTGTACCAATCTACATTCGCATCAACCGCACACACATACACAGGTTCCTTTATATAGTTTAAGAAAATAAACTTATATAGTACTCAAGAACATAATCTCAGTGTGTTAACTATAAAATATCTGAATACAGAAAAAACTTACCTCAGTTAATAGAACACAATAAAGATTGAAAGAAAAAAAGTGACATTTCAAAATGATGTTATATATTCGAGGGAAGAGATCAGTGGAATACAAAATAAATCATTCCCACTCCTTTGCCTGTTAAGCTTTGTCACAGTTTTATGTTTCTAATTGGAATCACTGAGATGGGCAGTTCAAATGATCAAGACCTTTATTAATGACCCCAGAAATCTCTTAAATACTCAGGGCAAGGCAGCGGTTGAGTTACATTCACCCCAGGCCACACCGTACTCTAGATAAACCAACCATATTCTGTTTCTTATCTCAAATACACTACCTGAGTTGGCTAGCCAAACTCTTAGAAATAGGTACATAATGTGCATGAGGTGTCAGCCTGACCCCACCCACACAGTGTTAGAAATATTGAATGTGCACCATATTTTCACTATTGCAGAGGAATACCTAAGAGGACACATAAGACTAATATAACATCAGCCTCACATCCATAAAACCAGGAAAGTGAAATGACTGTAGCTGTCTAGTATAGGATAATTGTCAGCCACCCTATTCATTCTGTGACCAACCAAAAGTGATATTTTCATACCCAGAATTTAGCATTATTTCAGGGGAAAGCAGTGGACAAATTCAATGGAAGAGAGAAAAAGACTTCTTAGTTTGAGCTTCACCAGAGTGTTAGCCAATTCATGCCAATTGTCCAGTCCCAAATAGGAACTTAAAACTCACAAGGCCAGTTTTACTTCGAGAAAATTAACTGTCCTATAGCGTGCTCCTTGCAGAATCATGCAGAAGCCCAGGTCTTAGCCTCCTGCTGCTACCGTGGGCTCTACCCAAACCTGTGTCCTTGGAACCCCGGTGAGAACAATGTGATTCTGCTCTGGGCACCTCCCAAGCCTTCCCTAGCCTCAGCCTTCAATTCCTTGGCTATAGTTAGCCTGCCCTACACTGTGGCTGATCAAAAATCCCTTCCCTCCAGTCGTGCTCCTGCGACAGTAGAAGTTGACTTCCTCGGGACAAGCCTGCCAGCCTCTTAGTCCTAGCTAAGTGCCAGATAAAGAGAGAGAACAAGACAGAGTGGCACCACAAGGGCCTGCCTCTTGCAGACAGTGCTGCTCTGAGGTGTGCCAACCCCAGCCCCACGAGGGAATGCCACCACCAGGTCCTACTGACTGGAGGAATGACAGAAATGCAAGAGTGCTGCCCACTCCACAGGGGAGTGCCACCCACAAGAAATGCAGCTGCCCCCGAAGTCTGTGAGTCCCCAAGTCCCACTCCAGTAAATGCCAACTCCTTCCAGCTCCACATAGGAATGTGACCTGTATCAGCTGGTTGTGCGATTCGAGGAACCCTGTTACCCCCACATAGAACGTGGTCTCACAAACTCTAGCCCTATGAAGACATTAGCCTCTTTTACTAGAAAATAACTTGCTCTTTACACAGGACTGTACCTATAAAAATTGCAGTTTGAGATACTGGGCAAACCTGACCGGAAAATCAGCAAATGAATCCCATTATCTAATAAAAGGATTCTCAATGCGGATTGCACGAGAGAATCCCCTGGGAGGATTCAAAACAAAACAAAACTGAACCTGGAGCTCCATCCTAGGAAACTCCACTTATTGTCTGGAGTGAGCCTGAGTATCACTGTTTCCTAAAATCACCCAGAGGCTGCTGATGACTTCATAAGCCCTGGTCCAATATGATGTCCTGTCACTTCCAGCTAGGATATTACTCAGTAAGCCTAGGTCTGTAATTTCCGCGTGGTTAGGCCTCTCCCAAAGCTGCAGCTTAGCTTACCCTGGGCCCTCAGTCAGCCAAGTTCAGTCCCCTGTGTGTTTACTCAGTAAAGCTGCCAAAGCCCTGGCAGGTGGAGAGTAACAGATAGATGACACCCTGACCTCTGCATGCCCGGGTCTCCTGTGTTCCACTGCATATTTTCTCTGTGAGTGATGTGGCTTTTTTCACAGGGTGGAGACCACCCCTGTACACTCACAGCCCTTTCTTCCTAACCTGTCAAGCTATTGCCACACAGAACCTGATCGTCATAACAACTGTGGCCTCATTTCCTTCAGGTGTCAATAATGAAAGAGAATGGAGAGGCAAGAACCGCTCCCCTAACCTCTGTTATAATAAATTCAGAAGTTATAGCCGTCCATACCACTTCATATTGCTTGTTACTATCCCTCCACGAAACTAGAAGCACTGCAGAGGCTAGAACAGTGCCTAATACTTAGTAGGTGCTCAGTGAAATGTTTGTAGCTGTGATGAACAAGTGAAGGAATAGGTGGAAAAGAGGAGCTGTTTCCATGATAGGTGTGGAAAAGATGGTTAGTGTTTAACATGGATAATTGGAACAACAAGCGGAGGAGTATAACTCACAGTCTTAACCTGAAAACTCGACATTTGCTCTGCTTCTTTACTTAAGCACAGCCTGGCTTTATTTTTCATGGCACCTCAACTCTTTTCATGCCCTCTACTCTACTTCTACATTCTTAGACCTCCCACATAGCAGTGCCCTGATTTTCCCAGAGTGCTCTGTTCTGCTTTGCCTTTAGCATTCTCCAGCCCCACAGCAGCCTAGCTATCCTATCCTTCCTTATAATAACAGTTGGAACCACTTTCAGCTCTCCAGTGTCGTTTATGAGAGATTAGTTAAATGTACAGTAGGTCCTTCCTTGTTCATTTTCTGACTCCTGCAGTGTTTTGAAAGCACTGAATGCTAATACTGCTTTATCCACAAGACCTTTTGAGTAATGGTATGTTTATCTTAGAATTCCGGCCTAAATGGTAATTGTATTGCTGCATGTGGGAGAAGGAAGCTGAGATGTTTCAGTAATCACATGGTGCCAGCGACTGCTGCCCACGCGTGACTTAGGGCTGATGATTCTGGTGCCTCTGTTCTTAAGGGCTGGGCTTCAGAGAGAAATAAGGAAGAAGAACAGGATGAAGACTAGCTCACATTAGCACTCTAGGTCACTCGATACCTTTTGAAATACAGGTGCACTATTTTACTTCAACATTAATTACTACTAAAGATACCCTCTGTGGCTCTAAATGAGTATAGGATCTGAAATGTGAGCAGCCATTTAAATCTCTGAAGGCTCTGCAAACAATGGTGGAGAAGATAAGTGGGTCAAGCAGTACTGAGATCCGATTACATGAGTGGTTCTGAAGATTGCTAAGATCCCAGTCTAGCAACATCTATCCTACCTACATACCGATACTTTTATCCTTTTGGTTTAAGATAGTATTTTCAAAATATTGTCCACAGACTATCTGCTTTAGGGTTTAGTGGTGTTTATGAGAGGGAAAAAACCCACAATGTTACATTCCTAAACCCTAGAACAATAAAGCAAAATCTCTGGGGATGAGGGCCTGAATGTATCCTGACCAAACTGTCCTAATTCTTTTGAGCCGTAAAGTCTAGACCACTGGCCTGAGACTTCACCAACTATTAAGCTACTTCAGATACTCCCAAGAAGCAACAGCACTGTGAGCAGTTACTAGTCATTTTTCATGAAGGACCTGAGATCAGGTTATAATAAAGTAATTAAGAAGAACGTGAGGACACAGCCCCAGGGAAGGAAAAGGTCACCACCAAGGGGAGGGCATAGAGATAAAATGGCTGGAGAGACAAAGTAAGCCTTCCTTCATCCCTTTGTCCCAGGTTATATGACATTTGTCACAGTTTAGTTCAGCAAGCATATATTGAGCCCCTGTCATGTGTGCGCCACTAAGGATAAAAAGAAACAGAACAAGTTTTAAATACCCTTAAATACCCTTAAATTGGCATTTTAAGTGAGTGTGCTAAGCTCAAGGTAGAGATTTGCAAGGAACTGAGAAGAAGGGTTTCTAATAGACTTCGGTCCCAGAGAAGGACATGCCTGAGTAGGAAAATAAGTAGAAATGAGGCAGATAGGATTGGGGGTGTGGGTGGGGTTTGAGAAGGAACTAAAGGGGAGCCAGGAGCTGGCAGGAAATGGAGCATTTTCCCAACAGAGGGCAACCTGCACAACCAAAGGCTCTGCATCCTAAAGGAGTCCCATCTATCAGGATTTACCAGTTCAAGACCACTTTGTCCTAAAGTACAAGGGACGGAAGAAGATAATCAGTGGTCCTGGGCAGGTGGGGATGGCTCAGGACAGGAAGATATCTGTATGTCTTGATAATGTTCACAGTCCTATTTTTGCTAGACATCAAGAAGTTTTCTTGGATCAGCCCTTCAAATTCCAAGTTATGGTTTCAGCTTGTTCATTGTGGTTGCTCCCAATATTACAACCAGTTTATAGGCCCTCTATGCGACATTGTGCGTGGAGTTGCAATAACTACAAAGTTGACAATATCAAGATTGTTCAGTATAGATTTAAGAATTTTTTGGCTATCATTGGAAGGATGCTTGAAAAATAGGAATATTAAAGACTGAGAACATAGGCAGGAGGAATTTACTTCACTGTACTCCCTTTTTACTGTTTGAATTGTTTACCATGTATATTTGTTGCCTATTGAAACTAGTTTAAAAGAGAACTAAGAAGACAAATTTATTTCATAGCATAAAGAATTTGTCAACATATGAGTGATTTAATTTCTATTAAAAATCAAATTAATGATTCACTGATACAGTGACAGCAATAGTTATGTTTTTCACAGCTTAAGGAAAAATGGTATTGGAGAAAAACAGATCTTGTGTATCCTCTATAAATTTGGCCTTTATTTATTTATTTATTTTCAGTTTGCAGCTCATCTTGTGAAGATGAAATACCCAAGAGTCTGCATTCTAGATGGTGGCATCAATAAGATCAAGCCAACAGGCCTCCTCACCGTCCCATCTCCTCAAATATGAAGAACGCCAAGTACAGCTGACAGGAGGACAGAGTGGCATCAGCTCAACAGCATAGTTCTCTGCAGCCTTGTCACTGTGAGGTGGAACTCGCCTTCCAGACTGGTGCATTTCCATGAAGTGTTGTCATGAGACATTGTTTTAAGTCTCATGACCCAAATGTGAAGCTCTTCGGGCAGCAGACTTGACTGTACATGTATTGCTGAAAGAATCTTCTTAACAGTGAAATCCGATCATGTATTTTTAGCATACTGCAACACAAAGCCAGAGGAATTCAGCTGACAAGGCAGATTTAGCATTATCAAGAAATCTCACTAGTGCTGAAAAAGCTGTCTTCCATTGCACTGAACAGACAGTCCTAACAAAGGTATTATTTAGAAACATAGATTGAATGTGGGTTAAAATCATCTTTCCATGGTAATGACAAGTGAAAAGCTATTCACAATACATTCCTTATAAGTAAATGCTACATTTGGTAAAAACTCATTTTTGGCCCAGACAAGAAGTGTGTGTGTGTGTGTGTGTGTGTGTGTGTGTGTGTGTGTGTGTGTGTAGAGGGAGAACAATTTAGCCCATTGAAGAAAGTGATAATGG